>JAYEVH010000119.1:0-111085 GCA_036346255.1 Ampelocalamus luodianensis | reverse complement strand
GAAGAACGGAGACCATTCTGCGTATTTAGCAGTTGGGTCTCGTTCTGAGCGAGCACTCATAACCACAGTTAATTGTCCAAATGAGATTAGTATATGGCCACACCGGTAGCCTAATTTTCTGGATCCGCCAGTGATCATGACGGCCAGCCGGCCGGTCCATGTCTTATTCTTTCCTATTCGTTGGACGAATCAGTAGTTCTTATTGCTATTGTTATCCTCCGCGAGGAGCTCTTCCAAGACCTTGTCGTCAAGGTACTCCAGCTCTACCTTCTCCGTGTCAGCGCCACGGCTCCTCCCCCCTGACGCCGTCGCCGGAGCCGACGTCGACGACGACGAAGACCCGCTGCTCATCCTGGCAGCCTCGGCGGGGAAGTTGAGCACGGCCGTGGCGCCCTTCATGGCGAATGCGGCACGATCGTAGGCCCGCGCGGCCTCCTCCGCCGTGTCGAACGTGCCGAGCCAGACGCGGGAGCCGCCGCGCTCCGGGTCCCGGATCTCGGCCGCGAACTTGCCCCACGGGCGCTTCCGCACGCCGCGGTACTTGCCCTCCTTCTTGTCATCCTCCATGCTACCGATCGATCGAGGTCAGTACCTAGCTAATTAATTAGCTCGCAGTTTCTGAGGTTACAAGCTAGCTAGGCACCAAGTCGATCTAGCTAGCAGCTAGCTAGATATAGTTTCTGGTGCATGTTGGCAGCCCGCATATGCAACCCCCAGCTATTTATACACAGTGGGCAGCATACGGCGTTGCGTCATGCAGGCGTACATATACGCTTTACGATCGACATACCTCACCCGGCCTTATCTGCGGTACTTAACACACACAGGCGAGTGATAGTGTACATGTTTATCATCGCACTTCGCCGCTTTTCTGACCATTCTACCGACGATACTAGGCCCCTTAACCTTTGCTCCCGACATGGGCATGTGAAAGGAACGTACGAATCATCAGCTAGCAGTTGGGATTCTCCAGAAGTGAAATGTTACCCGGAGGTATGATCCTGACAGTAAAAATAAGGCGGCTGGGCTGATCGATGCGCATGTTTTGTGACGTACTGCAGGTATCTCGGGCACGTGGGGGGCGCGACGTCCGGACAACGGACTAAGGCGAGAAAGTGGCCGGAAATTTCACCGCAGCGAAGCGTGCCGGCCCGAGCAACTCTGGACAGGTGATTTATACCCCCTTATATGAAATCGACCGGATTATTAGCCATGGATAGCTAGCGATGGACGGATGGAAGTGGGTATGCACTGACGCGCGACGGCGGCGCGGGCCCGATCGCTCTCGCCTCGGCGAATCACCTTCCACCTCCCTGTGGACGGAGTGCGGCGTGCTATCCCTATAAGCACCGCTTGTGTTAATCCTGAGCTCAACGCCACCAGTTCGATCCATCTATTTTGCACGTACGGATACTACATATCCGTCTCGCCGTACTTTGCCTTCGTGTACGTGTGCAAGACCATGCGCTCGCAGTGACGTATATACCAGGAATTCTTCTCGCAGATAAGAGCAACAATTAATACCGGCTAGCTCAAGCCGCCTTGAGGCATATGTACTCCGAAGAAGAAAATTCTATGGACGCAGACAGCCGGATGGGCACTAGGAAAAGAACAAGGAGCAACTAGAGCTCGGAGTACGCTCCGACGTAGTATTCCAATACAATACGTGCAGCAAACTATTTTAACATCTGCAACAAAAAACCAGGTTTGGTCTCAAAAATATTGGAAAAGGTCCAAATATCTTCACAAAAAATATTGAAAACTATATGCATCGTTTCTATAGGAAGATGTACTCGAACAACTAACACAAAAGTTTGAAATAAAATGAACATACGATGTTACAACTATTACAATAATTTGGAAATACGTATGCAACAATTTGAGAAAACACTTGCAATAAAATAATCCAGAGCGGACATATTCCCAACAAAATAAAATGCCTTATGCAACATCCGTAGATAATGTGTACAACAATTTTAATTTATGTGTGCAAAAAAATGCACAAATAACAAATACAATGACAATAAAAATAGGAAAAATACCATATTCTCATCAAAATTGCATAAAAACATCACTATAGAACCTAGCAACACTTTTTAAAACTAGTTCAAATACCCCAAACAAAAAAAAATCGATGTTGTAACATTTGAAAATAACAGTGAAAACATCTGAAAATAATTATTACAACATTTTTAGAATAATGATGCAACAATCAAATGGCGAAGGAGCTGTAACAAAAAGTCTACTATTGTGCAACAAAAAAATAACAGATGAGGACACAGCCGCCTAAGAACATCGTCGTCTACAAATCCCCATCGCATCACATTAGAAAAAAAAAACCCTCCTAAAACCTATATTTTGCTTCAACAAATCGACTAGGTTTTTGAACCCTATATGCAAAAACACATGGATTCGAGCTTTTTGTAAATCAACAAACGTAGATGCAGGACGGGGGTAACTCACCGAAAATCACTGCAGAGCGGTTCATCTTCTCTCGCCGAGAGACACACCCCCCTTCTCTCGCTGAGAGACATGCCCCCTTCTCTCGCCTTTGCCTCACTTGCCTCCGCTTCGCTTCTCTGCTCCAGTGGGAAATGGTCTTGTTGGGCATAGTGGTCGAGTGAATGGGCTATGTTGAGTTGGTGCGATGCAATGTTGAGTGGGTGCTCTGTGTTGAGTGGATGCGATCGGATTGATCACATCCAGACAGCTGATAGAAGTGTACGATAGGAAGCGTTGTATTAGACATCCTCACCGTATCAATTTCCAAAAGAATAGCCATGCCTGATGCTTATGACCTTTCGAGGCCTCGTTTGTGCCAGATAGGTTGTCGGCGTATTGTCTGTTACTTTTTTTTATGGATTTTCTATACATCACTCAAAATTTTTTTTTTTTTTTTGCAGAACCGGTCGAATTTCTAATTGCATTGGCTTGTAGATTCGTTCTCCGGCGAGCTCGTCCTATTCCTTTTTGGCGCCACCGTCTCCCGCCATCACGGGGTTAGAGCTTGGGTTCGCCAATTAGGGTTAAAGTTCACCGGAGCCATGAGCTTATAGGAATGGACTATATATTAATATAGTCCCTTGAAGAACCGGCTTCCAGCACATAGTTTTGTTACTACAAACATAATGTGTTTCATGCCAACAGCACATGTGTTTCATGTGGTTCAAAAAAAAAAGTTGAGTTTGAGTATGATAGAATTGAGTTTGAGTGTGATACAAATTTTGTTTCCTACTCCAATTCATAGTTCTACTTCTACACGAAGCTTTTCATGTACCACTGTAAATATATCCATTTAGTCTATAGAGAAAAGTAAAAGTTTCATTGTAAACAGCTCCTCATATGGTGATATTGCCTTTATGCACCTGTAGTTTTTCCCAAAAGAGTTTTTTATGTAAAATATGTGTCTCATATCCCTATTTCAAGTGCATTATTAAAAAAAAAAAAAAAGAAGAAGAAAACAGCCATACTCCGAACAGTGTGCATTGCAGGATGTACATACACGTAGTCACGTACCCAGCCACCTAGCGGCCTAGTTGTTTTCCCAAGAGGCCAAGGTACTATTGGGTGTTTCCATGGCTGAAGTTTTCAAGTAAGGCTCTCTATCTAGCTAACAACCGTCTTAATTTTACGAATTTTTTTATTATTTAATTCTTTTTTATTAATATTTTAAAGTTAATTCTCGCGAACTTTATTTCAAATCTGACCCTTTTGATCACGCCACCACCCGTGGCGTGGCCAAAGCGTACTGTCACGCCACCATGAGCGGCGTGACAAAACATGCCACGCAAGCCCTCGGCCGAGCGCCGTGCCAGCGTGGAGGGCTTGCGTGGCATCCGTCACGCCATTAGGTATGGCGTGACAATGGCGACTAGTCACGCCAGTAGATTTGGCGTGACAGTGGCGACTTATACTTGCGGGACAGCCCCTTCTTCGTTTTTTCTCACCCCACGCGAACCCTAGCGCCGTCACGCTCTCCCGCGCCGGCTCTCCCGAGGCGTCCCCTCCCGCGCCGGCCGGCTCTCCCCCCGACTCGTCCCCTCCCGCGGCGACCTCTTCCCCGCGCCGCAGTCTCCCCGCGCCGGGCCGGCTCTTCCCCGAGGCCTCCCCTCCCACGTCGGCATCTCCCCGCGCCGGCCTCTCCCCGGCGGGCTCTCCCCCACGCCGGCCTCTCCCTACGCTCGTCTCTGCGTCGGCCCCTCTCCCGCGCCGGTGCTCCTCCCCGCGGCGACATCCGGCCCCTCCCGCGCTGGCCTCTCCCCGGCGGGCTCTCCCCCACGCCGGCATCTCCGTCCGAGCGTCGACCCCTCCCCCGCGGCGGCTCCTCCCCTGCACCGGTGCTCCTCCCCGTGGCGACATCCGGCCCCGCCGTCCCCTTCCTCGCCGGTCCTCCTCCCCGTGGTTTGAACCGAGGTATAACTCCCTTCTCCCCGATTCCTCCCGTTGCTCTGTGATTTGAAATGGTTGTATAGAAATGTGGGGTTGGAGATTGTATAGAAATGGTTGTTGCGATCAAGCTGAGTTGTTGCGATCAGGATCCTATTAAATTTTGTGAGATTAACCTGATTATGGCACATGTACTGCTTAATCCATAATTTGTTAATTAATGTTGTCTATTTGTTACTTTCGATCAGTGGTTGATTGTAATAATCAATCACCTTGTGAAATTGTTCCAAATAGTGGATGATTGATTATTACAAGACTAAACAATTGCAGTGGCTTAATCACTTTTGGATGGTTGTAAACAATTAACGGATGGCTGGTTATTGTATTAATCTAAATGTCCAGTGGCGTAATATCGTGGATCAGTGGCTTAATCACTTTGGGATGGTTGTATTAATCACTTTTGGATGGTTGTAAATAATTAATGTATAGCAATCGTGGTTGTTGTATTAACAAGCAATAATGGAGGTGATATGTCCATTATCAGTGTATATGTTAGATCTGGATTAGATATAGATGTTGCCATTCTGGAATTTAATGATGATATCACTAGTTTCATTTGCATTTGCATGGTTACACTTTATATGATTAATTACCTTGGTGTATAGGCTCTTGCTTGGATTATATCTATTTATCTCTGTTGTTAACTCTGCACAGTTAATCTCATTCTCGAGTTGCATAAGGCACAGATCCATTATCCCTGTTTGTTACTTCGCGCCGGTCCAACAGTGCCATGTCCGTACCAATCACATCTCCAAAAGCTCTTGTCGATTTTGTGTGGGGATGATAAGTTGAGAGGTAACAGGGGTTTTGTCGATTATGTGCGACCCAATCCACGCTGTCTCGAGTCGACGTTGTCTAACATAAATACAGATACAGTCCAAGCAATCAAAACCACTAGTCAAAACCAAGTTAGGGGATAAAGTAAACGGTTTTACTGGAGTTTGGGAGTTAAACGAACAAAGTAGATACTTCGGGGAAGTAAAGTGGACATTTTCCTAGAATGAAATGGCAAAGATATTACGTTGAGCCACATATTGCTTTTTCAAGAGTTGATCATGCCCTCGTTACTGCCTCTATAGAAATCAGCATAAGGGGGATTGTATAGAAAGTACCTCTATAGAAATAAAATATAGGCTGAAGGCGAAAAAATATGACTTATCTCCTTTCTGCATATCAGATTTCTCGAACGAGTGGTTCGTGGCACTCCGAGCGTGTAGCTCTGGCATACCCGGAGCGGTTCGGGCGTGCTCAGAATGAGCCTCGAGCATCCCAAACACGTGGTTTGGGCGGTCTCGAGAATGGGATCTCGAGCGTACCTGGGCACGTGGATCCAGGGTAGTGTAGGTCGCACTCGGAGGCAAGCTCTGAGCGGTCCCAAACACGTGGTTTGGGCGGTCTCGAGAACAGGATCTCGAGCGTGACTGAGCACGAGAGACTCGGATAGTGTACGATTTTGATCTTTTTGCATCTCATTGTTTCTTGGTGTTATTCGTCCACTGTATGGCCTAACACATCTCAATACAAATAAGTTAGTCTCTTCTAGAGAAATATGAGAGTTATAGATCACAAAACTACAATAAAGTTGTTATGAACCATTAGTTTGTACCTTCGAATCACAAGAACTTTTGTTTTATGCAATGTTGATTGCGATATTTCATACATATGGAATGCGGTTATGACTTTGCAATATTTTGTTGAATGTAGATGGATAAAGCTGTACGTGTATTCACCGGTTGAACCAAACCCAACACTACACAACACTACACAATAGATACCTAGCTATGGACTCTTCGGCAAACTTCTACGCGAGGATGTTGCAGAAGCAAAAGTGGCTTAAGCAGAAGAGCAAACAGCTACAATACCTAGATTTTTCAATGAAAGATGCTCCAGTACCACCACATTCTCCGATCCCGCAGTGTGTGTGCGGCGAACTAGCAGAAATCATTCAGTCCATACACCCAGCCACTGCCGCCCGGGCATACTACACGTGCGGGCACCACCTCGTAAGCGTTTCTTTCGCGCGCATCGATTTTTTCGTCAACGTTGAATTCCTTAAATTTTTAACTTCATCCCCACGTGATGGCAGCCCGAGATGCGCTGCCATTTCTTCCAATGGATCGATGGCCCAAAGATGTACGACAGGGCATTCATCCAGCAGAAGTACATGCTGAACTACTCGGTACGGGCCGAGAACTTCGTGCGGTGGAAACCTTACGTACCGGACCCTATTGAGGAGGCACCGAAGGAGCGCAGTAGTCGCCCAGGCGTAATCCATATCGACGACGTGAGTTATGAAGAATTTACATCCTTATTACGTTTTTCACTGTACGGTGTACTTACATCATAGAATTGCAGGACATGGACAACTTCGACATACCGGCCCGACGTGGACAGTCCCGCGACAAGGGCAAAGGAAAGGCTCATACGGCTGAGCCCGCCGCCACAGCATATCCGGTCGCCCGGGCGTAATCCCTATCCACGACGTGAGTTATGAAGAATTTACATCATTCTTACGATTTTTACTATACGATGTACTTACATCATAGAATCGCAGGACATGAATGACTTCGACATACCAGCCCAACGTGGACAGTGCCGCGATAAAGGCAAGGGAAAGGCTCATGCGGCTGAGCCCGGCCGCCACAGCGTATCCGGTCGCCCGGGCCTAATCCGTATCGACGACGTGAGTTATGAAGAATTAACATCCTTCTTACGATTTTCACTATACGGTGCACTTACATCATGGAATCACATGGCATGGACGACTTCGACATACCAGCCCGACGTGGTCAGTCCCGCGACAAGGGGAAGGGGAAGGCTGGCCAGGAGTTCAACGCCGTGCTAGCAAGGAAGGGAAAATGGCCCCGGTCCACGCAGTAGGTCAGGTTATTACGTAATAGTCCCCCGTCCTACCCCGCATGTTTTTTACTATCCCCTAAAGGCATGTATAGTTATATGGTTCGGATGCTTGTGTCGCAATGTACCGTAGTAGTAGCGAGGATGACTCTAGCAATTAGCCGAACCATCATGCCATGTCACTACGTGTAACATGCTTCTGTCCGCGGACTCTAATGTAGTTCTGGTTCCGTATCTCCGCTAAACCATCAAAGCAAGCCTATATTGCAAGTATGCCTATTCTAGTGGAATCTCAGAAAAAACCATTCGCACCGACAACGAATCCTCCATGTCTTAGGGCATCTTCATAATCACAACGAGTGTTCTCAACCCCTTCAATAATATTCTCTATAAGCTTCATAAAGTACTTCATCGACTGTCTGTGTATATACGTTCACACGACTTTATCGAGTAGAGACTCCAATAGTTTGGACAACAAGTGTGTCAGCAGACAGTTTGCTTGGACAACATCCTCAAGGTTATACCTCGTCTGATATTCTTATCAACCATCCTTTCTCTAAACGAATAAAATTATACAAAATTTACGGAAGCAACAACACTATGACGGGAGGCTCCACAAAAAGTTTCGTAATTTTCCTAAACTCATATGCTATATTTTGAAATTATTACAAACAACGCTGAAACTGTGACGAAACCCTGATTTCCGAGAAAAGGAAACCCTAATTTACAAACCTCTGTGCCTTATTTCTTAATGAGCACCACCTATTATTCTCAGAGGATTTATACGCATGTTTCTCAATGATCGTCACCATATGTCCATACTTCCACAAAAAAAAAATTATCGGTTCATATAGGTATTTACTTTTAGTTAAAATGATGGTGTTATCTTTTTAAGTTATGATGGTGTAGATACATTCTCTATTTTTAAGTTATGGATTCTTAAATGTTACATGTACATGGTGTTATATATATGTGCTGTGCGTGAGAGATAAGAAAAAAGGAAGAAGTATAAGTCGCCACTGTCACGCTAAATCTACTGGCGTGACTAGTCGCCATTGTCACGCCATACCTAATGGCGTGACGGATGCCACACAAGCCCTCCACGCTGGCACGGCGCCCGGCCGAGGGCTTGCGTGGCATGTTTTGTCTCGTCGCTCATGGTGGCGTGACAGTACGCTTTGGTCACGCCACGGGTGGTGGCGTGACCAAAGAGGTCAGATTTGAAAATAAAGTTTGCGAGGAATTAACTTTAAAATATTAATAAAAAAATGATTAAATAATAAAAAAATCTAATTTTACCCAGCATGATCAAGAGGAACCTGTCCAACGAGAAACTGAAACGGTAGTTTCTGAACAACAAGGAAAAAAATAGTTCGATTACAACCGATCGAAATAGTGGTTGGGAAAGATAGTTAAAGAAGTCTACAAGGTTGTTAATATGACAAGCAAGCAAAATGGCCATCACCAACACCGATCGGCAAGGCGGAAGACAAGATGTTGAATAGTCTTATAGTCCTGATTCCTGAACCACAATGGGAATTCTAAAAAAAACACACACACACACAATGGGAACGGATGAAAGCACAATCAATCACAGTACAGCATCTACATCGATGACGAATACATCAACAAGCATGAGAGGGATTGTGGGGGACAAGGAATGTATAGGAGAGATTTTTACACGCATAGTTATGCCCAGCCCTGTAATAGAATTAGTCAAATGTTTTCGATTTTACCAATCACGGCCATTCTACTTATAAAAAACAAAGCCATCAATTTTTTCTGAGGAAAAGACAGCCACTAAACTAATAAATTAACAGTTTCGCTACTTGTATCTCTCTCTCTTTATATATATATATATATATATATATATATATATATATATATATATATATATATATATATATATTGGAAGTTACTTAGCATTTTCTGAAATATAATTGAAGTCGACTTTTGTGACTGTTGGATTAACACGGATTAGATTGGTGCTCTGCATGATTTGATGTTGATCCAATGAAAAAAATGTAACTTATAGCTAAGAGAAAAAAAAAAACAATCACCTTATAAATAGACAAAGTATAAGACCAGCACAGAGCTCTGCATCGGCATGCATACTCCATACATGGAGTCAGTGTCTGAAACTCCGTTTACGTTAATGTTTGGCCACCTTGGTTCACAGCAATAGCTGCTGTGATGCAGTGATTACTACGGTTATTTAGCAAGATAGTGCACGGATCAGGTCATGTGTGGTTCATTGAAAAGTACAGGAGAGCGGAAAGAAATCAGGTCAGTCTGTATTTCAGTATTTCTAAAAAAAATCAGATCAGTGCAATTTGGGAGTAAAGCAGACAAGGAGAGACACAGATGGTTGCACAATGATGAGAAAGCCGCGCGCTTATTCCATGTGCCGTCGCCGTCGGGTCGTCGTCGTCGACTCGTCGTCTGGTCTCATCCCGACCTGCGGCCTGCAGTGGCCCGTTATGGCATATACATACGTGATCGTCTGACTAGTTGCCAGGATCCATGTGAAGGCGCGCAAAGCGCGCGCATCTGTCAATGGCTCTCGCGCTGCCTCGCTGCCATGGGTTTGGGTCGCGCGACCTGGATAACCGGAATACAGGGCTGTTTGGTTCAGCATTCTGGTTAACTATACCAAAATTTGGTATTGTCTACAAATTTGGTTATTGTTTGGTTTAAAACTAAAATTTGGTTTTGTGCACAAAAATTTGGTTTTGCCAGGGACAGTGCACAGAGACACATGTCAGATGGCGATTGGCTATGGGTTAGTACATTAATTGCATGGTTAGATGAATTAATCAGTTTTAAATTATTGTATTTTCTAAATCAAGTCCGATTTATGGTCCGTTTGAACCGTTCTGTTACTTGTTATTTTATCAACAAAATAAGACACATGTTGATATATTTTGGGACAAAAAAATAGATATCATGCAGGACTTACGTGTCATACTCACAGTTTTAGCAAATTTTAGTATAGTTGTAATCCAAACACATCAATTTCAATATAACCTGTGAATTGGTATGACTACATCTAAATACTATTTTTTATCTAAATTTTAGTAATACTTAGTTTTTAATATTACCAAACTTTTAGCACGATTACCTACGGTTGAACCAAACAGGCCCCCGCGAGGAACGGCCGGCCGAGGCGCGCGCGCTATCCACCCGAGACCACGCTCAGTAGGGCCGCAATGCGACCACCTAGCTCATCCCCCTGCCGCGGGAGTCGTCGGTTTGTGTCTCGCCACCCCGCGCGCAACGTGGCGCGGCGCGGCGCCAGAGCCGGAAGGCAAAGATCGCGCGAGCTGATTAATTGACCGATACGTGTATAGGTACAGCTAGGTCCCAGGACGATGACCGGAACCGCGTGTACGTCAAATCGCCGGCAGATATTTCCTGGGACATGCATTGATTAATGCAGTGCAATTAATGATATATAGTGTTGGAAATTTGGATAATATTTTAATTGCAAATGTTAACATGAAGTATATTTTATAGATGACTATTCATGCAAGTAGATGCAGACAGTGAAACAGTATGATTTGAATAAAAACATAATCACAATATTACAGTAAATGATTTATTTTTCTGAACCGACAGACGACAGTGTGAGGACAACACCAGCGCGCGCGCGGCACGCAGCAATACATAGCCAGCCGATCGCGCGCGCGAGTTCGCCCGTCGCGCCAACGCGGCAACGCCCATAGGATGATACGATACTTTCTCGTAGCTAGCTAGGCAAACAGGAAAACGTCTGATACGAACGAAGTTATAAATTCGATCTATCTAAGTTGGCGGCTGGGGTAGTTCCAAATCAAGCGGCTTCCCTTTCCTTGGACTAGTAAGTTTGGGTTATATACATGGTTCGATTAATTTAGGCCCAGTTTATTTCTTCCAAAAAAAGGGGCCCAGTTTGGTATTGCATAGAGTGCAGTGGTTTATAGTAGTTACAAATTAAGAAGGATATTTACCGTCTCTGATGTCAACTCAATTAGCTGCTAATCTAAATTTTGCTATATATATATAGACGAGCTATGGTGTCATGCATGATGGGTCTGCGTATGAAAGACACTACAAATGAACTAATCCATCATAGGTAGCAATGCAGTGGCTAGTTCTCTGAATTTTCCTTCTGTTCAAACTATGCATTGGCCGGACTTGCCCTCTAATAAATAACTCAAGGTCGGTTTGGAGCCGTTGTATGGTTTACTCTGGAGCAGATACAACCGTTCCCTTGTTTCCTTTTTTTTTTTTTTTGTCTCACTGAAAGAAACGAACAAACTACAACTGCACTGTATAGTCCACTTGTCACAGGATGCCGATCGATGCTGTGTTCAAACCTGGAGGGGGAAAACGCTGAACTTGCGGCTACGTTTTGGCCTGCGAAATATTTGCCCACATGGACCTCAATGTCCAAGCTGGCTTCAGTTTTGTGCAAATTCAACGAGTAATAAATAAAGAGCCCATTAAAGAAAGACTCTGAAAGAACAAAAAAACAAGTGAGAGTCCAGTTGAAGCCTGCAAGGGCCCATGCAGGGTTGGGTTTCTAGGAGCATTTCATTAATTATGAATGACATAACATACATATTTTCTTTCTGAACTGGATAAAAACTAGTGGTCCAGTCTACATAGCGTCTGTACTGAACTTTATTTTTGTTTTTTTTTCTTCTTTTTTTGCGAGGATCTGTACTGAACTTAAGTAAGAACTTAAGCAGCTGGCAACCAATGATGGATTATGCGTGCAATGGTATGAGGCTCTCTCCGAAGTCGATATATATGTAGGTATGCATGCAACTGGAGTTGACTCTCACTTCGTACCAACTATCATAGGCTCCTTTAACACTATGTTTTTTTCCCCTTAAAATGAACAACCTAAACAAGCAGGGCGTGTATAAAATTAATGTGTTAGTTCTACAAATACATAAACAAGAGCATTTTCAAACTCATGTTTGGTAATGTCCACGGAAACTACTTCATTTAGGCAACGAGGTTAGGCAAACGCTACAGTAGGTACGTAACAATAGAAAATGCATGGTAGCAATACCACTAGCTACCTAAAGCACCATAATAACACAACTAAGATGATATGCCTCGACGACACGGGCACGGATTAATTGTTATATGGGTTTGCTGATTTTCGGTTGCTTGAAAAAAAAATCCCCCAGACAGCTATAATTACATAGTACTAAGCATAAAATTGTATTACTAAGTGATGTGCAATTTTATCATAACTTTACTGTGACTTTTAGTTCTATTTATTTTTGTATTTGTAGGATTCATCTAGATTTACTTTTGTCTAGTTTAGATTTTTTTTTTTTTTTTGTATTTGTATGGCTCACCTAGATTTACTTTTGTCTAGTTTAGAATTTTTTCTGTCTTTCTATTTTGTAGGGTTCGCCAAATTTATTTATTTATTATCTAGATTTATATTGGTGAGAGGGAGAAAATTTGGGCCATAGAATGTTGATCGAACGGTGAGAAAACGTGACTGATGGATTAGAAAGAATTAGGCAACTGATGCCTAGACAGACCCATTGTTCTAAGCCCAGTTCCCTAGGTAGGATTTAAAGTATGTGGGGTAAAATATAAAGGTGTTTAATTTTTGTGGGTCAGTTCTCTAAAATGCCATTTACTTCTATAGAAATATATTATCTTATTAAAGCAAAGTCAAAAGAAGTCATCACGTTCGCTATTAAGAGCTATAAATTCTCACATTAATATGTGAAAAAAGATAAATATCTACACTGTCGATCGTGGTGGGTCTAGATTATAGCAGTCTAGATTTAAAAAAATATAGTCCAGTCAAGTGCAATAAAATTAAAATTCAGAATACAAAATAAAATAAAATCAACAATTTGATTTCCATACGAGTTCCTAAGTAAAAGAGTCCATGTCAAGTACAATAAAACTAAAATTTGGAATAAAAATAAAATAAAATTAACAATCTGATTTTCATACAAAATCCTAAGTAAAGCCCTAAATAATTATAATTCAGAATTAAAAAAATGGAATTAGATTTGTATCCAAAATTCAACAAAAAAAAAACTAAAATTCATAATAAAATAAAGTTAGCAAATTGGTTTTGATATAAATTCTAAAAATTATAATTTAGAATAAAAATTAAACAACAATTGGCAATTATATTTGTATACGAAACCCAAACAAAAAATAACTAAAATTCGGAATAAAAATAAAATAAAATAAAATAAAATAAAATAAAATAAGCAATTTGATTTCAATACAAATTCCAAAGTAAAATCCATAAATAATTGTAATTCAGAATAAACAATAGCAATTAGATTCGGATACGAATTCCAAGGGAAAATAACTGAAATTCAGAATAAAAAAATAAAATTTACAATTTGATTTCTGTACGAAATCCAAAGTAAAATCCCTAAATAACTAAAATTCAGGAAAAAAATAAATTTAGCAATTTGATTTGTATACAAACTCCAATGAAAATAACTTAAATATTGAATGGAAATAAAAGTTATAATAAAGATGACACGAATAGTGTCAGATGAGACATGAAAGAAGCCACCACGTTCGCTGTCAAGGTTTTGTGTTTCTGTTGTTGCTTTCTATGGAATAAAAATTAAAAATAAATGAATTTTTGAATAAAAAATAAAAGTTATAATGAGGATGGCATGAATAGTATCAGAGGAGACCACTTAAGAGTGCAATGACATTGATCTGTTATGCAAGAAGACATTGACCCACGGGGAAGCGAAGAGCCGAGGCGATGACAACGAGATAAGGACAATATCACCTTAGCCGTTAAAAGAGGACAAATCATGATGCTTGCTGGAGCCATTGAAGGGAAAGACCAGTATTGAAGGAGCCAAGGGCTGCGATGACAAGTGGTAAGCGTTGGTGTTGTTGAAGAAGTTATTGGCAAGGTAGTTAGAATCGCGATCCTACTCTTAGAATCTTACGATTCTACGAACCCACGACAGCCTGTCGATCCAAATCGCACCGTGAATCGGAATCAGGTAGAATCGTGGTAGAGTCGCGATCCAAATCGTAGAATCGTGTAGAATCGTGTAGAATCGCAGAGTAGAGTCGTTTGGACAAAAAAAAATTACATTTTTTTGCATTTTTTTTTTGATTTTTTTAGAGGTCAGGGTTTGCTGATATTTTGTTTTAGAGCAAAATTTATTGATATTAATTTCTGAGAATGAAACTATAAATATCAGTATGGTAATGCTAGTACAAATTCTATATTATGACATGAGCAATGTTGAGCTTGATAATGATAAGCTATTTTTATTCTGTATGTCTAGTCGCTTTTAAGGAACATGCAAGTGTTGCAATTAGATATTGATTTACAAAAGTTGTGAACATTTCTCATGTAATTGTAGTAAACTAGTCATGGTCATTGGTTGTTCTCCTGTAGTTCAGAACTATATCACCTATCATGTCAGTACCATTATGCTTTTCTGTTGTGCAATAAAAAGTGCTTTGTCCCTTTTTGGATTATAAGTAAGTGGTAAACCATATAAGAATCATACAAACTTATAGTATAGGTATTAAATATGTGTATTTTTACAATTTCGTAGAATCGCCGATTCTACGATTCGATACTACGATTCGATCCTACCGGAGGCAAATCGATCCAACTTAGGATCTCGACTCTGACTACCTTGGTTATTGGCCAAAGAAGCTTGATGATGGAGAAGCCCTGGCAGAGATAAGATGAAGCTTTGCATATATTGAAGACGAGCTATGGGCGATATGGGGTCATCGGGTAACTAGGAGCATGCCACACGCCATCACCGGGGATAGCAAAAATATTCTCTATATTTTTAGACAACGACTAAAGCGGATATATCGGCATCAGTGAAGATAGAAGGTTGTCGCAGTTAGTGAGGAAACCACAATGTTGGGTTGGCCAACGTCGAAGAAGAGGAACGACTGACACGAGAGAAGAGGACATCGAACATGTATAACATCATGCATTCGTATGTACATGTATGCATCAGTACGAATAGAAGCGTGGACGTACAAAGGCACATGAGCAAAAAGCTTGGAGTAGAGAAGGCGCAGTCGTATGGAATAGGCTCAGGGTCGCCGGAGAGAGCATGACACGTGTACCCAGCTGGGATCGGCAACAGTGGCGTAACCAGCCATTTCCTGTGGGGTCAATTGACCCCACAGGTTTTTGCAGAAAAGACTAGTTAGTACTAACATTTATATATAAGTCTAAAAAAGTCTAAAAATTTTATAATAGTTGACCCCACAGGTTTCAAGACCTGGCTACGCCACTGATCGGCGACAGTTGCATGTGCATACATGTTGATGTCGTAATGGTTAGCATTAAGCAATAATTGAGGAGAAGTAGAAGATAACTATATGATAAAATATTGTATTGAAAATGGTAGCAACTGAGAGAGATCGATTAAGATTTGGGCTTACTGTTGGAGGTTGAAGCAAAAAAAAGTTGTGACGATGAGAAGAGATAGAAGACACACGGTTCATTGGGGCAGTTGCGCGTGTAAGGAGAGATAAGTTCAAGGTAGATCGTCCATGGTGCATCGGTGTATATATGAGCAAGGTACTCTAATACCATGTAAACTAATAAGATAATTTTCTGCACACATAATCAACACATTGCTTGAGATTAAATAGAGGTACCTGTGAATGCATTGAATTTGGAAAAATGTAACTACTTACTAGTAGAGTAAGAATATGGACATGCAGCTACATAATTTTATACACGATGGAGAGTTATTAGTTTCTAAGAATCCTAATAATTTATTACGATTAATATTTTTCTTCCATCAAAGCTAATACTTCAATTATATTTCTCAAATTGTATTTTCCTTTAAGTTTCTATTGTCATTTCTAATGTTTATGATACATTAGAAATCTAAATAGGCTATAAGATACGTAAATATACTTCCAGTCATTTATACAAACTTCAAAATAAATATAGCTGCGCAAATAAGCGAGCCACCGTGCTAGTTCCTACAACTCTGGACACAATTAGCCCCCTAGAGTACCGTAATTCCTAAACTAGCCTCCCTAGCTTTAAAATTCCATTTTTAGCCCCTCGCCTCACTGCTGCGCCTCCCACATGCACACCTAGCTGCTTTCTAACGCGCACGGCAGCAGCCAAGGTGCTGCTCACTACCACGGCAAAGAGCAAGGTGCTGCTCACCCACAAAGACACCTTGCTTTTCCTCTCCACCCAAAAGGAGAGAGAAAATAGGAGAGAGGAGAAAATAGGAGAGAGAGAAAGAAAAGAAAAGTGAAAAAAACCTGAGAAAATGAGAAAAATTTTAAGGTGCTACGGAGTACCACTCTCGATCACACTCGAACCTTCGTAAACTATCGAATGAACGAGAACATCGAATAAGAACGAATACACCGAAAACATCCAAAAAATCAATAGCATCCAAATTGCATGAAATTTATACAGTAGGTAGATTATGATTTTATATGAATTTAGGTGAAAAAATTATTTCATTTGGATTTAGTATGTGAGTTATAGCAGTTTGAAAATCAGATTTCTGAAAATTCAATTGATTCTTGTTCATACGAAATTATCTTTTCATAAAAATTGTGGAATGATGGTGGAGATAAGGATTATAGGGATGGATAGAGAATAAAATCATAAGATCAAAATAACTTGGTTCATCTCATTTGGAGTTCATAATAATTAGTTATGAACTTTCAAAGTCAAAAGCATTTTCTAGTGTAAAAAAAATTCGGTTTTGGATCAATTTTCAAAAACTATATTTTTTTTGGTACAAAGACATATTTGAAAATAAATTAAAAATAAATTTCACTTAAAATAAAAATTATCAAAATTGGTTTCACATGATTTGGAGTTAAAAAGAAATGGTTATGCATTTTTGAAATTAAATGATTTTTCAGTGCAACAAATAAATTTTATTCTCCAAATCCTGTGAAACCAATTTTAATAATTTTCATTTTAAGTGAACTTTATTTTGAAATTGGTTTCAAATATGTCCCTTACCAAAAAATATAGTTTTTAAAAATTAATCCAAAATCAAATTATTTTTACACTAGAAAATGCTTTTAACTTTGAAAGTTCATAACTAATTCTTATGAACTCCAAATGAGATAAGCCAAATTATTTTGATATTTTGATATAATTATATACCCATCCCTATAATCCTTATCTCCACCATCATTCCACATTTTTTTGCGAAAAAGATAATTTCGTATGAACAGTAACCGAATTGAATTTTCAGGAAATCTGATTTTCAAACTGCTATAACTCTCACATACTAAATCCAAATGAAATAATTTTTTCACCTAAATTCATATAAAATCATAATCTACCTACTGTATAAATTTCATGCAATTTGGATGCTATTGATTTTTTGGATGTTTTCGGTGTATTCGTTCTTATTCGATGTTCTCGCTCATTCGATAGTTTACGGTGTTCGAGTGTGATCGAGAGTGGTACTCGTAGCACCTTAAAAATTTTCTCATTTTCTCAGGTTTTTTCACTTTTCTTTCTTTCTCTCTCTATTTTCTCTCTCTCCTATTTTCTCTCCTTTTGGGTGGTCGGGAGGAGCAAAGAAGGTGCTGCTCCCACAGCAAAGACCTTGTCGCTGCCGTGGTAGTGAGCAAGACCTTGGTCGCTGTCGCGCGTTGGCAAGAGCTAGGTGTCATGCGGGGAGCGCGCAGCAGGTGAGGGTAGGGGGCTAAAAATGGAATTTTAGAGCTAGGGGCTAGTTTAGGAATTACGGTGCTCTAAGAGGGCCAATTATATCCAAAATTCTATACGGTTCACCCCAGCTCATGTGGCCCCACAGCTTATGTGTGGCTCCGCCACCGACTAAGCCCAATCATCAGTTGATTAGTTTGGCATTGATTTCTAGTTAATCAGACAATTATACGCTTCGAAAGACAAGTGTGGTTACGCCATTCGAGCTACAGACTGCTGATGCGTGCTCATATTGCCAACTTGGATACGCCGCTGGACTGGCAGCAACAGCGTGTACTTTATTCAGACCATCCTGCCAGGCCAAAAACATGCATGCAGAGTTTCGATTAGTAGTTACAAAATATGGCAGTCACATATGCACCTGGACAGTTAGACAAGTACATCGTGGCATGAGTTTTTTTAAAAAAACTCATGCCACAAGCCCACAAAGGTCATTAACCTGGATTAATATAGGAGTGTCGGTACAATCACCCTGAAACTTACAAAAGGGACCTTGAACATCTAGCAAATTATCCCTGGCACTGTTTAAAAAGGACTAAAAAGAAATCAAAAGTTACAATTGAGCCTTTGAGCGGCCGAAACTCCGATTGTCATTCTTTAACCTTCTCGCTTGGATTGCTCCGATCTGACCATGGCTTTATGCTCTGTGCATTTGGCAGCGATCATGAGTGGAATGAGGATAAAAAGGGTCTCATTTGATTGGAGGTTTGGGGAGGCACCATAGGATCTGCGATGGCGAGAAACATCGGCGATCTACTTGGTGAAGCTCTGATTGGTCACCGAGAGCGATAGTTGATTGTGTCGTTAGTCTCGGTGCCTGTTGAGACAAAAACTAGGGACGGCGAGTGAGATATCCAGAGACACAAAGAGAGGGAGAAATACACAATGACTGAAGAGAAGTGGCACGCCAGCCAGAAAGGACGATACACACCAAGTTCACAATGGAAAACTGGTTATTTGGGGAGGCTCACCGGATGGTGTCGCGCCAGAGATGTACAGTACTATCGCCCAGAGGGAGACGACAAACAACGCCATAACAAACAAATGACCTGGACGAGACTGGAGGGTGGGGGCAGACAACGGAGGTGAGGCGTCGCCCGACTGCACGAAGCCACCAGAGAGGCGCGAAATGCGCTGGATCTGGCCGGAAACAGCGGACCCGATCTGCGCGACCTAGGAGATGTCGCCGCCGGTGAGCACGCCCGCTGACACCGCCCGGCCACGCGCAGACCCGAGGACGGATCGATCTGGGCCAACTCGGGAGAAGTCGTTGACGCCAAGCACGACAGCCGATGCCGCTCGGACTCGCGAAGACCAAGGTGCTCCGGCACGGGAGGATCCGCCGCCAAGCTAGACACTGACACTGCCTACCGGCCGGACGCACATCCAGCAACGCTCGCGGATGCAGAAACTTGTCCTCACTAGAAAGAAAGAGACGTAATATACATCTATTAACAGGGAAATAGAAGTGTGGGACCCTCTCCGGCGAGAATCCAGTGACCGGAGGTAGGGGGGCCAGACCGGAGGAAAAGTGGGGCGGAAGAAACTAGGAAGGGTGAGGTTCAGAGGTGGGGAGTTATTTGTGTTGGTGGCATGAGTTATGATGCGTATTGGCAACAGAACGCATAAACTTACTTTGCTTTTTTGTTTTGTTTTTGTTTTTGCGAGGAACATAAACTTACTCTGTGCCAGCCTAAAATCAGTTGTTCCTCTCAAAAGAATGAACTTACGAAATAAACACAAGTTCCTAGCAATCAGCCTGGTCAGGCTTAATTAGAGGATGGATTACACGGTCGAAAGCCGCGGAGACCTGGATATGAGGATGACGTCACGCACACATCGGCAGAGACGCATCGCGAGTTGATGCACTGGCAGGCCACAGCTCGGCCATCCACATCGCGCCCCGCGCTTCCCACCCATATAAAATGCGTTTCAAACTTGCCCCGCACCATAGAGTAATAGACTACTACTAGTCATCTCTTTCGCAAGTTGGCGTGGTGCAATTCTCTATTAACCGACGCGACGCAACGCGCGCACTAGCTCTTGCAAGTGCATACGGGCCGGGTCGATACAGCCTGCACCTGCAGCTCGCTTCCTTGGATCACTCGCTAGCTCAACCTCACACCTCCGCCTCCCATCTCACCATCTCCTCCTCCTATTTCTTCATTTCTTGCTCCGATCGATTAATCCGAGCGAGCTAGCAGAGAGCAACAATGGATGCGGCGGCGGCCATGGCAGACGCGCCCATAGCTCCGCCGGACTCGTACTCCCCGCCGCCGTACGTCAGCTCGTCGGCGGGGTTCCCCATCGCCATCGTCATCGCCGTCGGCTTCATGGTCACCACGCTCATCCTCGTCAGCTACTACTTACTCGTCATCCGCTGCTGGCTCCGGGGCGCTGGCGCCCGCGGTGGGCCGGGGTCCGGCGTCCTGCACCACCGCTCGCGCCGCGACGAGTTGGTGGAGCGCGTCGCCGCCGTGTTCTTCACCGACTACGAGGCCGAGCTGCCCGGCGGGCTCGACCCGGACGTCGTGGCAGCGCTCCCCGTCGTCAAGTACCGCCGGGTCCGTTCGGCGTCCACGGCTCTCGAGTGCGCCGTCTGCCTGTCCGAGTTCGCGCCGGAGGAGCGGCTCAAGATGCTGCCGACCTGCTCCCACGCGTTCCACATCGACTGCATCGACACGTGGCTCCACCACAACGTCAGCTGCCCGCTCTGCCGGACGGTGGTCACCGGCCCAGCCCAGGCGGCCCGCGACGAGCACGAGGCGTCCGGCCGGGAGTTGCCCGGCGAGAGGCGCATCGACGTCGCCGCGAGAATGGGTCACGGGAGCTCGTGCCGGTTCCCGAAGCACGAGCGGAGCGGCGTCGCGCAGGAGCCGATCAGGCGGTCTTTCTCCATGGATTGCTTCCTAGGTGATCTCGGCCGGAAGCCGCAGAAGGAGCCCGGCAGCTCGGAGGCCGGGCCAAGCCGTGCCGATGCGACCGGCAGCAGCAACGTCGGCACCGGCGGGGAGACGAGCGGGCGCTTCCGGCGGCTGCTGTCGTCGTTCGGGCTCGGTCGGAGCTCGCGGAGCACGGTGCTGCCGATCCACCTCGACCCGTGACGGTCTCGGTTTCGTGCTAGCTGCTTAATTAACTCGTTCTTGCCGGCTTAATTAATCGAGTAGCCTTGGGTGCATGCAATGTACAGCAATAGCAGACTTTGGATTTGGATTTTTTTTTTTTTGCCGCTCCATGGATTAGTTCTTGCAATCTCGAATGTTCCCGTGTCCATCTTTCGTGATCGATGTTACTTGGTGCACCAGATGGGTTTTTCGGATCAGATGTAACATCGCCATTAACCATCCGTGAAACTGCAATAGCTTTTTATGAAAGAAAATTAAGTGCTCAAACAAAAGGAGTGTGTTTGTTTCATGCGTCTATACGGTGCATGCAAATCCACATTTTGTTCCTGATTTGTACTTGCCACAAACATTTTTCCTTGGCTTTTAAAACACGCCTGGACGGTGGCGATGACAAGATCAAGCGGGGCCGTGCGAAGGTACACCAATCGCTTAATTCATTGCCTGCAAGTCAATATCATAAGGGTAGGTCAGGTAACCCACACATCACCGCTTTTGTTCACTAAGCAATTAACAAACGACATGGAAGGACTGCACGCTACGACATCATTTGTCAAATAAAACCATGTCTGCCTAACCGAAAGAATACATACCCTTTTCTTGATTAGCATATGTACAGGTAGTTTATACTACTTGCATAGGGAGCATACAATTGGGAGGGAGGAAATAGGTTATTTTGTGACCCAGGAACCTTCGCTCACACTTAGCGACAAGTTGCAGCGTTGACCATGGATCCGGGCAACGGCCAATTTGCGATGTCCACGCCTCATCTGATCTCTGCACACAAACAGCGTATAGAAATGCATATGCACGCAATCAGGGGCGCAAATGGCTCGATTTATCCTGCCTAGTTGCATCTATCCATGTGGATCTCCCCATGATTCACAGCGCCAGGGGTTGACCTCATCGTGGCGGCCATACTACACGGCGACGAATCATACGCTCACATGAACGATGGTGAATCGTTATCACCCATCTAATTCCGCATCGGCAAAAACTGGATGGAAGCATGCATTCCGGATCTTTGACTTCGCGAGGGGCGCGTCTCAAGGAGGTCGACAAGGATTGCTTACAGGAGGAGAGGAAAAATTCGCCGACCGTGCCACAGTACAGTGCAGTGCTATGTTACTGTTGGAGAGTTGAAAGAAATGCGAGAGATGGATCTTTTCTTAAATATTATAGGGCCATTACTGTGCCGCGCAATAGAAGGTTGAATTTTATTCTGCACTGCAGAGGATCACGTCCCTGTCCGACCTCGATTTGTTTGGGGATTGGGATGCATGCACCCGATCGATCAAGTTGGGGCGGTCTCCATCGTGCGCGCGCCGTCGCGGGCACGCGGTCTTGACAACCGAGCAGAGCGAGCAATGCAGATGCAGATGCAGATGCAGATGCGGTGTTGACAACCGAGGAAACAGAGCAGGCAAGCAAAAACCATAACTGCGACGTACAAGAGTTTTTCCGTTTTTTATTTACTGATAGAAAATAGGACACGTCTACGTTTATAAAGGGGGGAAAAGGAGTAAATTTTGCCTAGAAAATATACCTAGCACTAGCAAATCAGCCCGACCGGGCTGGGCCAGCCCACCTTTTAGTCCTAAATTTAGCTACGATGCAAACAACTTTTAGTTCTCCCTCTTCCTTCGCATTTTCTTCTCCAATCCTCCGGTATAAATGGAGAGCAGTTTGAGATGCAAAGAGATGGGCCACGTTGCCCGATTTTTTTTGTCCGTCGGATTTCACCCGTCTGCCCTTCGCGTCCATCTGATTTTTCTTGCGTTTTCCTCGCCTGCGAGGCCTCTGCGTTCTGAGCCGTCTGTTGCTTTGCCTCCTCCCTTCTCCGCCGCTTGTTCCTTCCTAGCGGAGCGCTCCCACGCCTGCCGCACTCTGCTCGCCATGCAGCCTCGCACGTCCTCCTCTCTGGATGCTTCGGCTTCCCCGTTCTCCAGCGTGTGCTCGTGCGACCCCGTCTACTCCCTCCTCGCTTTCGCCATCGCCGCTCCTCTCCTTCCCCCATCCCGTCCACCTTACCCCGCGTCCCCACGTCCGATCTATGCTCCGCGCTTTGGCTTCCCTGTTCTTCAGTGTGTGTTCACGCAATCGCGCGACCCCATCCACTCCCTCCTCGCTTTCTCCGTCGCCGCTCCTCCCCTTCCCGCGGGCGGCCGAGCCACGGCCGGGTGGGCCGAGGTGGAAGCACGGGCGCGCGAGCGGCCGTGCGAGCGGAGGCGAGCGCACCAGCAGGCCGGCAGCCAAGGCTGCGGCGCCAAGGGCCGGAGGTCGGGCCAGGCTGCAGGGGAGAGGAGGAGGAGACGCACACGCGTGGTGGGGCCGAGCCGAGCCGAGCATGTGCGCACAGCGTGGGCGCCGGCCGAGTCAGGAGCACGGCGCAGACCGAGCACCAGGCGCAGCGCTCGGTTCTGCTTCCCCTCTGCCCCAGGGACCGCTGAGGATGTTGGGGTCGGAGGTGGCGGCGTTCGACGCAGTGTCCGGGAACTCGCCCTCCGCCGCCGCATCCCTCGCCAGGTGGGCCCCAACGCTATCTTGTCTTGCCTGAATCCATTGATGCATACGCAGCTCTGACGTGGTCCTGAGCAGAGCCACCAGGCCGACCCTGACCACGCCACCCCGCGGCTCAGCTCCGCCTCCACCAGGAGCGCTGAGGATGGTGGGGTCGGAGGTGGCAGCGGCTACGCGACGGCGTCCGGGAACTCGCCCTCCGCTGCCGCATCACTCTCCAGGTGGGCCCAACGCCGTCCTGTCTTGCCTGAATCCATTGATGCGTAGGCAGCTCTGATGCGATCCTGTTGCGTGGCTTTCCGGATTTGGATTCGGGAGTGCTCCATCGTAGATGCTTATTTTCCCTTCCTCTATACGTTTTTGTTCCTCTTTGGAGATTTGGTTGGTAGATGTCGGATTGTGCGTTAGATTAACGTTCTGACCTTGCGGATTGATAAAACTGAATGTGATTTTTAGTTCAAGCTTGCAATGAGGCTGCAATTTTTTTTTATGATTAACGTTTTGATCTTGCGGATTCATACAACTGGATGTGTTTCTTAGCTCAAGCTTGCCATGAAGCTGCAAATTTGATGGTTTTGCTCGTCTGCCTTCAGGCGAAATGATGTTGGACTAGGATGGTGGTTGGACGAGGCGTTAGCTGCATGGTCAATTCATGGATTTGAATGCGGCTGTATGCCATGGTAATTGTCCTTTTGGTTTTGTTCTGCGTTTACATGTGCTTCTGTATAATTACATAGCTTCGGTTTTCCGCATTTCTTTTAGTAGAGAAAATGGAATGTTTAGTTGTCACGATTGAGGCCAACTTGATTCATGTTTGCATTGGCGATGCTGTAGGATTAAGATGGTGCATATCAGTCTAAGATATCGTTTAAAGTTGATAAGAGTTTGTGTTAGATTGCCTGTGTGGTTATGTTCTAAATTCGAATCTCCAATTGCTTACATTTGAATGCCTTGCTAGGTTATGCTCATGTTTCTATTGGAGAAGAAGCTTGAATTATTTGATGTGCTGAATGTCTTGACATATTCCAAATTCCACAGCAAGAGGCCTCATTGTCTATATGTGCTAAGTGCTAACACATCATTTTTTACGTAAGTGCAAATTGAGCACATATGTTACTACTATAGTATTGATATGCCAAGAGGATGGTTAGCATTCTCTATGACCCCTTGTGCTCCACGGTCAGTTAACATTGGCTGTACAATTGTTAATGAAGGTTGCTACTGCAATCACTGGAGTTACGTAATAGGTCTGCTTAGAACCCATTGCATAGATTTCATATGTGAAGAAACAACTATATAGAGAATGGAGACTTATAAGCCGCATTTGTTTGTATAAATGCTTGTTTTTTTTGGTCTAGAAACTCATATTCTTTATCGCTCAGTTGTTCTTTTGCCATTGCTCCACTGTTCGTTAAACAGCGTTAGACTACCAAGCCAATGTATAAATAGCATTCATGTTAGAAGCAATTTATTTTCATCCAAAAATGTAGTCTAGGTGTAATCGCTTTAGGTTATGCCTGAAATAATTTTCATTCATACTCAGTCTTTCTTGTGAAGCCATTCGTGGTTTAGCTAATTGGGTATTGAAATGGAGTATGAGTTCAGCATATTTTACACAATGATTAATCACTGATTTGATGAACCTATTGTTTCAAGCATGCAGGTCAAGCTGAGCAGGATTATTGGAGTGCAATAAAGGGCGGTCAAGGAAAAAATTAAAGGCAGTACAAGTAACAGAGGAAAGTACTACTTATTTGCACATTTGCCTGATGATGTTGCTTTCAGATTTGTTCTCGCTGTTTTAGTCCTATTAGGTATCTGAGGTAAATAATATGTCTAAATTAAATCCTAGGCGTTCGAAAGAGAAGAAAAGCCTCATGCTGGCCAAAATAAATAAACATCTATGAGTGAAAATGAATTCGTTGAGCCAGTTTAACAGAGCCTTTTATTATTTTCCTTATCATGTGTTGTCATACATGTATCTATAGAAAACTGGTGGAGTATATTATCCTATTCTTTATTGCATGACTGCACATTTGCTTTATGATTACAAGCATTGCCTGTTTGATTTACCCATGTTTTCACTCATGCTTCTCTATCATTTGTTTTCCTTTCCTATTAATGAGAACCCCTCCCTCGGCGCGCCAAGGCGCGCACCGGGCTGCTAGTTCCCATTACTCTCACTCGTAGGATACATGATGAAGAAGGTACACGTAAAGCATATAAAATTCTAACATATGTACCATAGTCGCTTCTATTAATAACTTGATAGAATTATTAGTTTTTTTTTAATACATCTGAGCAAACTGGGCCGAACTGACCTAGCCCGGCCCAACGGGCTCGGCGCAGCTTGAGCTTAGGCCGAGCTAGACTTACCATCCGAGGGCTGATCACAACCAAGCCGGGCCATGGTTCTACCCTAGCCTAGCGGGCTTAACAATTTGAACTGGGCCCGACCCAAACCCGACCCGGTTAGCTTGACCACCTCACTGGGCCAGCTAGGCTTGGGGGGCCCAAACCGGATCCAACATTACAGTGAAGTTGTTAGCCGGCCGGCCGGCCAGGCAGGCGCGTCACTGCCCAAAATTAAGGTCCATGCCCATCTGCAACTTCCTCTTACATGCACCGGCTCTGTATCATCATTCAGTAGTCACTCACTGCTGCATGGTCAACTTACTGGGTCACTGGCCGAAGGCGTCCAACGAAACCGACCTGATCTGCCGCCGCTCTCCGATGCAGCCTCCCTGTGTCTGTGTTGGCCACTGTTGTGCTGTCGATGCGATCTACAGGCGGTTTAGACAAAATCACCTGGTTGGCCCAGCCCCTTAACCACCCCAAGAAGAGGCAGCGTAATGTACCGCCACAGTGCTGGGTAAATGGACGCGTTGCCCCCAAACAGGGAGCGTTTACAATGTAGGAACCTTCCTTGTTTTGCTGTTTCCTTTTTTCTTCAGTGTTGCCATCCCTGTTGCTACGGGAGTTTGGTGATCTTCTTTGTGGTTTCCAATGGCAGCATTTGAACACTGCTCGCTCAACTCTGATCAGTAGCAACGATGTTAAAAATGAAATGCAGTGTGTGTCTGTCTCAAACTTTTTCTGAGATACGTAGGAGTGCTGAAGTTACTTGTCCTCAACGTCAAACTTTGGGGACGCAGGGTCATGACGCATGTTCCTGTACCGTGAGAAGGAAAAATAAACGTCAAACTCTGCCTGTACCTCAAGTTTAAGACTGCATACCAACCCCCCCACCCCCTTTTGCACAGAGATGTGAGAGTTACTCATGCACGGCGTGTACGATACTGTGCTGTAAATTTGTGTACGCCACCAGGGAGACATGCCTTTTCCCTTTTTCAACTGCCCTGTAAATGCAAGTGTAACGCCCCGGCTCGCTTATGTATCACCTGCACTTTCACCTGGATTTGGGTCTTGGAAATTGGGATCCCCTCAGGTTCAGGTGTTGTACTCTACCGTGCGGAGTACCGCGATCTCGTCCGTCCATTTATATGCGATACTCCGGGTAAGGAGGTGTAGGTCTTTCAGGAAATCAAATCCAGATATGATATGGCTTTTAGGCACCCACACCTCACATGTCATAACCTCCTAGTATTAAGCAGTGCAGAAGTGAAGTGTACAAGAAAAAGGGCGCATCCATGGGCATGGAATTCTCCATCTCTCACTGCCTCTAGGCGTCAGCCGCACTGCACACTTAACATAAATCTTGGCATAATAGTTGCCATCCGTGGTTACTACAGAGCCGCTCTACGTCTCTCTCACAAGATTTGCTTTCTCTGTGCAGTTCCCATATACTTTTCTGCCTTCAACTGTATCTGGCTATAGGCAGCTATCTTGGCTGAGAGCACTACAAATTAAATGAATCCACCACCGGCATACCCCTCCTCTCGTCGCCGTCGTCGTCGAACGCGAGCGTCCGCATGGTGGTCATCACCCTCGTCGGCATCTTCGCCGTTGGAATTAATACAGATCTAATTTTAATTTTAATTAATTCTTAAAAATCTCAAAAGCCTGTGTATACGTGTTAAAACTGTTTAGTCCCATATGGAGAATTAAAAAGGAGTTACACCATCTTAAAAGGTGGAATGTGGTAGCCCTCCTTGTGGAATTAGAGAGAGCCAATACACGCGCTCGCTCGCCGAGCCAAGCTGCGTCGTGTCGTGTCGTGCGTGTGTGCGCGCGTGCGCAGGTGTGTCGGGTGCGGGCGCGTTTTTCTTTATCTATTCGAAAATCGCTATTTATTTATCTGGAATAGAGTACTGGCTTCTTTCTCCTCTCCACTCCACGAAAGACTAAGACGAAACTCTATAAGGTTTTTGGGGAGGTATAGCTATCTCACACTTGTTGTTTGGTTAGCTTTATTATCTGTTGTTGTCTTGAACACTGAGATAGGTATGTTAATTTCTGTCTTTCTAGAAATTCGTATGCCTATAGTGTTTTTATCTACCTATTTTGTGAAAATAGCTAAAGTAATTTTCATGATTTATCTAGTATATTTCTGGATTAAAGTAATTAAAAATGCTCATATTTTCAACAATCCAAAAACCTTAGTATAGGCATTTTTCGTCAACTGGTTTTGCTGCTGCGCTCAAACCCTCTGAGTTCGATGGTGTGAATTACAAGAAGTGGCGCACCAAGATGGTGCTTTGGCTAACTGCCATGAACGTTTTTCATATGGCAAAGGGCAAGCGTGAAGGAACACTTACTCCTGAACAGAGCAAGCGTTAGAGGCTACTGATAACATTTTTAAAGGTGTTGTGGTTAGCGTTCTTGGTGAGAAGTTAGTTGATGCATACATAGTGATTAAAACTGAGAAATAGATGTGGGATGCACTCGATGCCAAGTTTAGGGTTTCGGATGCAAGCAGTGAATTGTATCTCATAGAGCAATACCATGACTATAGAATGGTTGATAGTCGTTCTGTAGTTGAGCAGGCTTATGAGATACAATCTATAGCCACAGAACTTGAGCACTTCAAATGTGTGTTACCAGACAAGTTTGTCACAGGAGGCATTATTACTAAATTTTCTCTTTTTTAGAGGAATTTTACTACTTCTCTGAAACATAAGAGACAAGTGTTTTCTGTTGAAAATCTCATTAGATCTCTTGATATTGAAGAGAAGGCGAGGGCAAAAGATACACACACTAGAGGTAATGAGGGACATTCTAGTGCCAATGTAGTGCAAAAGAAGAATGGCTAAGCCCAAAAGTTTAAAGGCAAGAACAAAACTGTACAAACAACTAACTTCAAGAAGAAGAAAAACACAAAGAATGACATTTGCTTTATGTGTGGCGAACTTGGTCATTGGGCCAAGGATTGCAGCCAACGCAAGGGTGAGAAGAATAAACAAGGGCAGAATTCTAAGTCTGCTAATATTGTTGTTGGTACTACTGAGACGAAAACATCAGGGTATGGTAATTTACCTATTGTTCTTTTCGTATGTCAATCTACCGATTGGTGGATAGACACTAGTGCTAATATACATATGTGTGCTGATATTTCAATGTTCTCTTCTTACCAAGTCACACGAGATTCAGGCGTTCTAATGGGGAACGGGTCATATGCCAATGTTCATGGTGTTAGCACGGTCGATCTGAAGTTTATTTCGGGGAAGATCGTGCAACTGAAGAACGTGCATCATGTACCATCTATCAATAAGAATCTCGTTAGCAGATCTCTTCTATGTAGAGATGGCTTTAGACTGGTATTTGAGTCCAATAAAGTTATAGTGTCAAAGTGTGGACAATTTGTTGGTAAAGGCTATGTGTCCGGAGGCTTGTTCCGCCTATCTCTTTCAGATTTGTGTAATAATGTTGTGAACCATGTTTGCAGTGGTAATGAGACTACTATTTGGCATTCACGACTTTGTCACATAAATTTTGGTTACATGACGCTGTTAGCCAGTTTAGAGTTAATCCTGAAATTTATCCTTGCCAAAGGTTCTAAGTGTCAAGTTTGTGTGCAATCAAACCAGCCTCATAAGGCCGTGGAGGTAAGAAACTTGGCACCATTAGAACTCATACATTCGGATCTGTGTGAGATAAATAGTGTATTGACAAAAAGTGGTAAGACATATTTTATGACTTTGATTGATGACTCCACGAGGTTCTGCTATTTGTATCGTTTGGAAACTAAAGATGAAGCTCTTCACTACTTTAAAATCTATAAGGCAGAAGCTGAGAACCAACATGAAAGGAAAATCAAAAGGGTTAGGTCTGATCGTGGTGACGAGTACTTTTCTAATGAGTTCAATTTATTCTGTGAGGTACATGGTACAATCCATAATAGGACGCATCCCTATTCACTCGAGTCAAATGGGGTTGTTGAAAGAAAGAACCACACTCTGACTGATTTGGTTAACGCCATATTAGCCACAGCGGGTCTTTCCAAAGCATGGTGGGGAGGCTATATTGATTTCATGTCATGTCCTAAACATGATTCCCATAAATAATAAAGAGATAACCCCATATGAACAATGAGAGAATAAAAACTATCACTTTCATACTTGTGCACTTAGGGTTGTTTGACGAAAGTCAATGTGCCAATTTCCAAAAAGCGTAAGCTTGGACAAAAAAACCATGGATTGCATCTTTCTAGGCTATGCTCACTATAACGTTGGATATAGATTTCTAATGGTGAAATCTAGAGTACCTAACGTGCATGTTGGTACAATTATGGAGTCTAGAGATGCTACATTCTTTGAGAATATTTTTCTAATGAAAGATATGCCTAGTTCATCGAGTCAGGAGCATGATACAACTCCTGAACCTGCCATTCCAATGAAATATTTTGAGCAAACTCCTGAGCAAATTCCCGAGGGGGAAGACAATAAAACTCTAAAGAAGAGTAAAAGACAAAGGACTGCAAAGTCTGTTGGTCTAGATTTCATTGTGTACCTTGTGGATGATACTCCAAGTACCATTTCTGAAGCATATGCTTCTCCAGATGCAGAATGCTGGAAGGAAGCAGTCCGCAGTGAAATGGATTCCATTATCTCTAATGGAACTTGAGAAATCACTAAGCGTCCTTATGGTTGTAAACCTGTAGGATGTAAGTGGGTGTTCAAAAAGAAGCTTAGGCCTGATGGAACTATCGAGAAGTACAAGGCACAACTTGTGGCTAAGGGTTATACCCAAAAGGAATGCAAAGATTTATTTGATACTTATTCACTTGTGGCTAGATTGACTACTATTCGAGTACTACTATCTCTGGCTGCCTCACACAGTCTTCTCGTTCATCAGATAGACGTTAAGATGGTTTCCCTAAATGGAGAGTTGGACGAAGAAATTTACATGGAACAACCATATGGATTTGTAGTAGAAGGTCAAGAAGGAAAGGTGTGCAAGTTATTGAAATCTTTGTATGGTCTTAAACAAGCACCTAAGTAGTGACATGAAAAGTTCGACAGAACTTTAATATCTGCAGGCTTTATTGTGAATGAAGCTGACAGATGTGTGTATTATCTCTATGGTGGGGGCGAGGGAGTCATTCTATGTCTGTATGTTGATGACAACTGATCTTTGAGGCCAACCTTAATGTGATTAAGGAAGTCAAGGATTTCGTGTCTCAGAATTTTGAGATGAAAGATCTGGTAGTAGTTGATGTTATCGTGAACATCAAGCTGTTGAGAGGTGATGATGGTGGGATTACATTGTTGCAATCCCATTATGTGGAAAATGTTCTGAGTCGTTTTGGTTATAGCGACTGCAAATCCTCTCCAACACCTTATGATCCTAGCGTGCTGCTTAGGAAGAATTGGAGAATAGCCAGAGACCAATTGAGATATTCTCAGATAATTGGTTCACTCATGTATTTAGCTAGTACTATCAGGCCTGACATCTTGTTTGCTGTGAGCAAACTAAGCTGTTTTATTTCCAATCCGGGAGATGATCATTGGTATGCTCTTGAGAGGGTAATACGTTATCTAAATGGTACTATGAGCTATGACATTCACTATACCGGGTACCCCAGAGTACTGGAGGGTTATAGCGATTCAAATTGGATATCTGATGCTGATGAGATTAAGGCCACAAGTGGATATATCTTCATACTTAGAGGTGGCGCTGTTTTATGGAAGTCTTGCAAGCAGACCATCTTAACGAGGTCAACAATGGAAGCAGAACTCACAACATTAGATACTGCCACTGTTGAAGCCGAATGGCTTCATGAGTGATGGATTTACCGGTGGTTGAAAAACCAGTATCGGCTATTCTGATGAACTGTGACAATCAGACCGTGATCGTCAAAGTGAGCAGTTCTAAGGATAATATGAAAGCATCAAGACATGTGAAGAGAAAACTGAAGTCTATCAGAAAAATGAGAAACTTCGCCGTAATAGCTTTGGATTATATCCAAACAGCTAAAAATTTGGCAGATCCCTTCACACAGGGTTTATCACGGAATGTGATAGATAATGCATCGAGAGAGATGGGTTTGCGATCCATGTGAGTTATACACCATAGTGGTAACTCATCCTATGTGATTGGAGATCCCGTGAAGTAGGATTAGCGAAATAAGCTATTGGTTAACTGGAAGGAGGGTACCTTTATAGACACACCCATTGGAGATGCAATTCTCTTCTAAATCTGTTATGTGGCTTGTTTAAGAAAAGATGATGTCCTATAGAGCAGTCTTGAAATAACACACCTATATGGGCTCGACTGCTAGTCACAATCTATGAGATAGGGTAATCTCTAGGAAGCTCATGAATAGGCCAGGAGTATGACTTATATGCTCCAACCCGCGGGGATGCCTGACAGCCTAGTATTAGTTAAGGACTTTAGTGAAACTTATTCACACAAAACTGCCAATTCTAGGCTTAGTCTATTGTGTAGTTGTGGATAAGTGTAGCTTCTGTTCTAGGTGGATGTTCAATCTTAACCGGTCTCCATCGAAATACTGGTATATCAAAACAATATTGTGGATCAAGGTATTTGACATGTGCCCTTGTGATCTGGTGGGGATTGTTGGAATTAATATGGGCTAGGCCCAATTTTAATTCTAATTAATTTCTAGAAAATCCCAAAGGCCCATGTGCACGTGCTAAAACTGTTTAGTCCCATATGGAGAATTAAAGAGGAGTTACACCATCTTAAAAGGTGGAACGTGATAGCCCTCCTTGTGGAATTGGAGAGAGCCAATACACGCTCGCCTCGCCTCGCCACGCCATGTCGAGCCGAGCCGAGCCGTGCCGTGCCGTGCGTGTGTGCACACGTGTCGGGTGCGGGCGTGTTTTTCTTTATCTATTTGAAAATTGAAACGCACCGACTCGTAGTAAATGACATTAACAAACGGCTGGCAGTAACGGTTCAGTTACTAGTGAGTAATGGCTGCAGTTAACACTGGTTGATGGCAAATCAATGGTGACCGTTTTCTTGGCGAATTAAAAGCCTCTAGCCTCTTTCTTTTTGGCTATTTATATATCCGGAATAGAGTACTGGCTCCTTTCTCCTCTCTGCTCCGCGAAAGACTAAGACAGAACTCTACGATTTTGCTGTTGTCTCTGGCAATCCCCATCCCAGCGAGGCGCGTATACGGCCACACCGAGAGAGCAGGCCTCCAAAACCCTCCGAATAAGGTTTTTGGGGAGCGTCCGCGCGACTACTCGTTGCTTCCTCTTCATCCGATTCTTTGCTACGTCTACATCAACTACACGACTACTACCATGACGTCCACTACGCCATGACGAATGACGACCTCACCAAGATCCCTGCTGCTGCTTCTTCTACTGGATCTGGGCATGTCTATCTCATACTTGTTGTTTAGTTAGCTTTATTATCTGTTGTTGCCTTGAACACTAAGATAGGTATGTTAATTTATGTCTTTCTAGAAATTCGTATGCCTATATTGTTCTTGTTTACCTACTTTGTAAAAATAGCTAGAGTAATTTTCATGATTTATCTAGTATATTTCTGGATTAAAGTAATTCGAAAAATGCTCATATTTTCAACACTCGTGGCGTTCGCGCTCCTCGCGAGCTACTACACGTTTGTGACCAAGTGCCAGTTGCTCCGCACGCTCTCAACACGGTACCTGCCGTGGCGCGCGCACGACGCGCACCGGCACGACGGCGGGAGACATTGGTGATCCGCACTGTGGCGACTGAGGACCGAGGCCTCAGCCTGCCGCTCATCTGCATGCTCCCGGTCGTCAAGTTCATAGCGACGCCCGGCGCCAACAACGCCGGCATTGTCAGGAGGATATTCGTGTCGGAGTGCGCCATCTGCCTCAACAAGTTCATGGAGTGGGAGCACGTCTGGCTACTGCCCAACTGCTCCCACGCCTTGTAAAGATTATCAGAAGATTTGAAGAAATCCCGCACACTCAATTGTGGCTGGGTTGATTCATTATATCAAGTATGATGGGAAACAGTCCTGTCTGACAATACAGGCTCTAGTTGCCCTGTATCAGGGATGATTGTTACGTCGTGGACTAAGTACAGCCACTACAGCGTGAATACAGGAGTAAGGTATACAACAGTCTAGACTATATCTTCAGGTTCTTTAACAGCCCCTCTCAATCTCATCCGATTTCTTTCAGATTGAGATTGTTTCTAGAGCTACAAGTTGTCTAGCCATCACTGGTTTCATCAGAACGTATGCTATCTGATCTCTGCTTGGAATAAATCGATTGTCCAGAGCTTTGTGAGCTACTCTTTCTCGGACAAAGTGAAAATCCACTTCAATGTGTTTTGCTCTAGCATGGAAAACTGGATTGGCAGAGAGATATGTAGCTCCCATGTTGTCACACCGTAAGCACGGTGCTCCGACTTGATATACTCCAAGTTCTCCAAGTAGAGACTGCACCCAAATGATTTCAACCGTGGCATTGGCAAGGGCTTTATACTCTGATTCTTTGCTTGACCTGGACACCGTTGCCTCCTTTCAAGAGATGATGTTGTCACCAAAATAAACGGCAAAACCACTTGTGGATCGCCAGTCATCTGGGCAATCGGCCCAGTCAGAATCAGAGAAGGCACTGACTAACTTTGAGGATGACTTGATGATCGACAAACCAATAGTAGATGTGAATTTTAGATACCTCAATATCCTTTTTACTGCTCCCCAGTGTGTGGACGTAGGTTCATGTAAAAACTAACAAACTCGATTAACTGAAAAAGCAATATCAGGTCGAGTGAAAGTCAAGTATTGCAATGAACCCACAACACTTTTGTATCTGAAAGCATCTTCAACTGACAAGGGTTTCCCTTCTGCTCTTGTCGATTTTTCCGAAGTCGACATTGGAGATGTTACTGGTTTCCTCTTGTCCATTCCTGCTTTCTTCAACATATCTGCAACATACTTGGACTGTGTGAGGAGTATGCCCTTATGTGTTTTTTCTCACTTCTATTCCCAGGAAATAGTGAAGATCTCCTAGATCCTTGATTGCAAAATCCTTCTGAAGATGTTGCAGCAATTCAGTGATGGCATGGCTTGATGATCCAGTGACGATAATATCGTCAACATAGATCAGGATATACACTACTGTGTTTTCATTGTTGTAGATGAACAACGAAGTGTCTGCACAGGAGGGTTTAAACCCCCAACTCTTGTAGTTTTGAACTAAGGCATGCATACCAGGCTCTTGGAACCTATTTCAGCCCATATAGTTCTTTGGATGGTCGACAAATGTGTCCTCTGTATTGCGGATGCTCGTACCCTGGTGGTTGTTTCATGTATACTTTCTCCTCTAAAATGCCATGAAGAAACGCATTCTGCACGTCTAATTGCCGTAGGTTCCACCCTCTCAAAATTGCAAGGGAGAGAATGAGACAGATTGTTGCAGATTTTACCACCAGGCTAAAAGTATCTCCATAATCTATGCCATATCGCTGCTTGAATCCCTTTGCCACTAGTCGTGCTTTGAATCTGTAAACTGAGCCATAGGATTTCCTTTTCAGTTTGAAAATCCATTTGTAGTCAATGAGGTTTATTCCTTGCCATGGTGCTACCAGCTGCCATGTATCATTTTTTATCAGTGCATGATATTCTTCATCCATTGCCTATTTTCACCTTGCATCCTGAAGTGCTTCTCTGTGATCCGATGGCTCTTTTATGATTCCCCAACATATCTTACAGTGCCATCGGTATACACTTTTGGTTTCTGAATGTTTCGCTGAAGTCTTGTGCGCATGGGATGTTGAACCGCAGGAGATTCAGTTGACTCAGTGGTGGCACTCGCAGATGCTGTTGTGTTTTCTTTAGGGTCTTCGCCTATTGTCGTGGTAGCTGAACCTGGTGCCGTGGCAGCCAAAACAGCAGGATTGGAAGCACCATATTCAGCCACGCTGGTAGTGTTGTCAATGTCGGCAACTGCATGACCTAAAATAGTAGCAATAGCATATGTCAATGCAGAGGAATGAAAATGTTCAGATAAATGATCATTAACCACATAATCACTCCTATCTGTAGAATTGTCCATAGGATGAGAATTGGACAAAGATAGAGAAAGAAGTAAGATTTGCTCAGTAGATCGAATGTATCCTGAGGAGGATGACATTTTGGAGAATGGAAAAACTACTTCATCGAATGTCACATCCCGGGAAATATAAACTCTTCCAGTGGAGGAATTTAGATACTTATATCCCTTGTGTAGGTTGATATAACCTAAGAAAACACACTGTGTGGATCGGAATTGAAGTTTATGATAATTGTAAGGCCACAGGTTGGGCCAACAGGCACAACCGAATGTTTTGAGGAAAGAATAAGTTGGCTTGGCATTGAACAATCGTTCCATGGGTGCGACAAACTGAATTACCTTGCTAGGAATTCTATTAATAAGATAACACGCTGTCTGGAAAGCTTCATCCCAAAATTTGATGGACATGTGAACTTGAGCAAGGAGAGACAAACCAACTTCAACTATATGTATGGGTTTTCGCTCGATAGATCCATTTGATTGATGTGTGTGAGGACACGACACACGATGCGCAATGCCGATTTGATCAAGAAAGGAATGCAGTTTCTGATATTCGCCACCCCAATCAGACTGGATACAAAGTATCTTTTTATTAAGAATTAGCTCAACATGAGTTTGAAACTGAACAAAAATTTTGGAAACATCATACTTATTCTTTAGCAAGTAGAGCCAAGTAAACTTGTTGAAGTCATCTACAAAACTCACATAGTACTTGTACCCCCATTGAGGTATTTGCTGGTCCCCATACATCAAAGAATACAAGTTCAGGAGGTGAGTTTGACACATTATTTGAAATGGTGAAAGGGAGCTAATGACTCTTGCCCTATTGGCAGGCATCATAGACAGGGCTTTGATTTTTGTTATTAAATCAAGAAAGATTGTTGAGCTAAATGACTTGCTGAACCACCAAGGATGAAGGATGTCCCAACCCGCAGTGCCACTATTCTTGAGTCGTCTTGATACTGGACAATGCACTCTTGGACAAGGCACTGTGTTTGGGTGATAGGGAGTAAATACCTCCCTAATAGTTGTTGCGCAGCAGAGTCCTCCTCGTGGCTTGATCCTTGATAAGATAGTGATCAAGGTGAAATTCAAATGAAACATCATTGTTAGTGGCAAAAAGCTTTACAGACGAGATTTTTGGTTGTTTTGGGCACATGGAGAATATTGTTGAGATGCAGATTTTGTTGGTGATATGCCCTAGAGGTAATCATAGAGATGATTATATCATGTCTATGTTTATAAGTTATTGAATAAATATTATTATGTTCCTCGAATGAATTATCAGTTATAAAGATTATTAAGTATGTGACTTATTGGTGAAGCTCTTTAACTTAAATGGATGACAAAATAGCTTACCTGGAGTTCAACTAGATATCGTGAGGCAAAGGGATAATACACGAGCAGGTCATTCGGTTCAATCAGATACTGATTAGTCGTATGGAGATACGAGCTAGTCGTAGACTGGTCGAACATAATCACTAACGGGTTGTAAACTAGTCATGAAGTGGTCGTAAGGAGTTACGAACTGGTCATGCCCATATATGAACTGGTCGTATAGAGATACGAGCTAGTCGTAAGTGATAAGGACCTACTCGTAAAACATATTGTATTAAGGTTCGTCCGATATAATTTATGTGTATTTGGGAATCGTTATGCTCTGCTAGGAACCGCTAACGACTCGTGGTCGGAAAATGGTTTCCAAGTCACAACTGATCACGCATGAACCTACAGGGTCACACACTTAACGGGTTGGAACAAATGTGTTCGGATAGGATCCATTATGGTCTCTTTATAAGGGGATGCATGAGGCTATTGGGAGAAGACACGCGACATGAGTTGCTCCACCAAAACCCTAGCTACCATCTTCTCGAGAGCCCTACCATGCGAGTTAGTGCTACCACACCGGCGTACGATGCTCCATTCCTGGACGTATGGATACTGCAGAGGCACTGCTGCGGTTGATGTTGCGCTCAAGGACGATCGACACTAAGGACGCTGGACGATTGACTACAACCACTACATCGACGCGCTCAACGTTGGATTAGGCTACTCCAACTCTTCTTCTGATGTACTACGCGTGTGGTGGTAATGATCTATGATCTTTTACTTGTATGGTTTCCTAATTTACGTGGTAGAATTTTTGAATAGCCAGCTAGTGTAGCCTACCCGAATCCCTTTAGATTTCGATAGGTCATCTGAATTTTAGAGTAACCAATATGGGAAATGATCATACCTAAGCCGTTTGCTGCCTAAACTTGATCTTTGCCATTGTACTTCTTGTGCATGGTTAGACGATCGAGATCATTGGCTATATGATCTGTTGTGCTGTGTCAGTATACCAATTTGGGTCAATGTTGTAGGAGGCGTCGTCACTGCAGAAGCTACCATCTTGCTATCTTCGGCCTGATAGGAATGATCGAAACGATGATAGCATTTGAGTGCCACATGTCCAATCTTCCCACAGACCTGACATACAGGCTTGTTGTTGTTGTAGTTGGTCTGTCCCTGACGATGACGCCCATCACGGCCGCGGCCACTACTGTTGCTAAAGTTGTCGCCACTGCGACCACACCCACCACGATTGCCGCGCACGGCAGAGTTCACTAAGGAACTAATATGGACAGCTGAATTGTGTTGATCAAGTTGCATCTCAAAGGATAGCAGATGAGCATACACATCATTGATCCCAAGAGGATTTGACCAGGTTGTGAGTGATGTCACAATCGGATCATAGTATGCATCAACTCCGGTGAAAAGGTAGGAGTAGAACTTTGTTGGTGATATACTCTAGATGCAATCATAGAGATGATTGTATTACGTTTATATTTATGAGTTATTGAATAAATGTTGTTATGTTCCTTGAATGCATCATCAGTTATAAAGATTAACAAGTATGTAACTTGTTGGTGAAGTTCTTTAACTTATATGATGTCATTCTAAATGTATCTCTAGTCAAATGTCACTGGTCGAAACAACTAGTGACTTATCGACCAACATATGTATTGATTGATAACCATATTTCACCGGTCATGGATATAGGAATATTGAATCAATAATGTGAACACATGTTAGAGAACATGGTGTTAGATTGATCCATCTTGAGACACTGTTGAGATTATTATGATTTCATATGTCATCAGTTGGTCTCAAGTAACGATAATGTATAATCCTTAGAACTGAGATCATCATGGTTTTCTACATGTGTAATAGTACACTTAGGGATTGCCAAACGCTACTCCATAACTGGGTAGTTATAAAGGTACTTTTCGGGTATGCTACAAAACATACGGAGGAATATGACTGGTCGGATATGGTATTTGCCCCTCCTAACATAATAGGAGAGATAAAGAAAGTGCATGGCCATGCCACTAGTGGTCGAAGAGTCGACCATATAAAGTTATCCATCACTTGATCGAGAAAGTATTAAACAGTCCATGGATGACAAATATCTCACCTGGAGTTCAACCAGATATCGTGAGGCAAAAGGAGGATACACGAGCAAGTCGTTTAGTTCGATCAAATACAGACAAGTCGTATGAAGATACAAGCTGGTTGTAGACTGGTCGAACATGATCACTGGTCATGAACTGGTTGTAATGAGTTACGATCGCCATGACTAAATATGAACTGGTCGTATAGAGATACGAGCTAGTCGTAAGTGATAAGGACCTGGTTGTTGATCATATTGCATTAAGGTTTGTCCGATATAATTTATGTGTATTCGGGAATCGTTATGTCCTACTAGGAGCCGCTGAGAACTCGTGGTCGGAAAGGGTTTTCGAGTCACAACTGAATACGCATAAACCTACAGGTCACACACTTAACGGGTTGGAACAAACAAGTTCGGATAGGATCCGTCATGAGCTCTATATAAGGATATGCATGAGGCTATTGGGATAGACACGAGATATACGTGAGTTGTTCTACCGAAACCCTAGCCACCATCTTCTCAGAAAGCTCTACCATGCGAGTTGGTGCTAGCACACCGGCATATGGTATTGCATTTCTGGACGTGTGGATACCGTAGAGACGCTATTGTGGTTGCTGTTGCACTCGAGGACGATCCACAATCTTCAACAAGGAACGTGATTGGTTGCTGGAGGTGACGATCGGCCGGAGCACTAGACGATCGACTATGACCACTTAATTGACATGCTCGACATTGGATCAGGCTGCTCTAACTCTTTTTCCGCTGCATTGCGTGTTTGGTGGTAATGATCTATGATCTCTTGCTTGCATGGCATCCTAGTTTACGTGGTAAAAATTTTGAATTACTGCTAGTGTAGCCTACCTGTATCCCTTCAAATTCCTCATCTGGTAGCACTTGGCCAGCAGCTGCAAGAGAGTCAGCTAGAGCTTTTACCTTGTTGAAGTAGCTTGTCATGGAGAGGTCCTTCTTCTGGATGTTTGAAAGCTGTCGACGAACCTGCATAATATTGGCTCTAGACTGGGACGCAAACATGCGTTCCAAAGCCTTCCACACTTCACTGGACGTGGAGAGAAAGTGTACCTACGCTAAAACTTTAGGAGATAGAGAAGAGAGCAGGGTATTGAGGAGTAGTTGGTCTTGTTGAATCTAGGCTTGATATGTTGGGTTCACAGCCAACACAGGATCGCCGCTTGATTCAGGCGTTTAGGCAATTATCTTCTCAGGTGCAGTAGTGGATCCATATACATATCCCAGGAGCTGTTGACTCCATAGATAAGGTAGGAGTTGCGCCTTCCAAAGTAAATAATTGTCTTGATTCAACTTGACATTGATCAGGTTGCCGAATGACGACGTCGGGAGAAGGCCCATGGAACTTGAGCTCGATGATGCTCTCATGGTGCTGGTGGTGGAACTGGAAGAAGACATGACATGGTGATAGAGGAGGGGGCTCTGATACCATGTAAAGATTATCAAAATATTTGGAGAAATCCCCGCACACACAATTGTGACCGTGTTGATTCTTTATACCAAGCATGATGGGCAACAGTCCTGTCCGACAATACAAGTACTAGTTGCCCAGTATCAGGGACTACAGCATGAATACAGGAGGAAGGTGTACAATAGTCTAGACTACATCTTCAGGTTCTTTAACACGCCTTCCACATCGACTGCATCGACACATGGCTGCACGATAACGCTCGGTGCCCCTTCTGCCAGAGTGACGTCATGCTGTCGGCACCGCCCGTGCATGCGCCGGCGCGGTCCTCCTCCACGACGGTGCCCAGCCACCGCCCCTCGTGCAGTGACAACGTCGACGTCGAACGGCGGCACCAAGAAGAGCTCATGAGCAACAACATTGTGATCGAGGTGAGAGGGGAGCACGAGAGCTGGGTCAACCACGGTACGCCGGACGGCGGAAGGGTCCGGAAGAAGCAACACAAGGCGGAGAGCGTCGACGACGAGGCCATCAACATGAGGAAGAAGGACGAGGAGTTCACGGTGCAGCCCATCAGGCGGTCGCTCTCCATGCACTCCTCCTGCAACAAGTACGTCTACGTGTCCGCCAGGAGTTCCTCGCGCAGAGGCAAGTGTGAAAAATATAGGATTAAGTACAAGTTTCGTCCCTCAACTATACATGATGATTAATCGTGGTCCCTCAACTAAAATACTAGATAAAACACACCTCAAAGGTTAGATAGCGGACAAAAAGAGTCCCTCTGTGCATTCGAGGGTGGTTTTGACTAGTCAATGATCCACGTGACGACTCGAGTCAGCCTCTCTTCTTTCTCACTTCATTCCCCATCCTTTTCCCCAATCTCTCAATCTCTCAGCTCGCCTCTAGCTCCCCGCGCCGCCATCTCCGGCTGTTGGCCCACCGCCGCCACCGCCTGGGCCACGACGCCGACTCCCGGCCTGCATGCCGCCCTTGGCCCTGGTTCCACCCGTGCGCCCGCACCACGGTGCCCCTACGCTCCCGGCTCTGCCCGAGCCCTACCCCGGCTGCGCCTCCCCTGCTCCGGTTGCTCTTAGTGGGGTTTGGGTGTGGCAATGGTGGTGGGCGCAGGGAGCGGTAGGCGAGTTGGGGCCGAGGGTTGCGCGCGAGCGCAGCGCGGCGGCAGAGGAGGAGGCGCGCGAGCCGGAGGCGCTGGGCGGCCGGCGCGACACTAGGAGGGAGAAGGCGCCAGGAGGAGGCGGTGCCATGGAGGAAGAAGGGAGAGATTGGGGCCCGGGCGTCACCGCCGTCACCTTCTACGTCTCCAAGCGCCCGGGCGTCGAGGCCTTACTCCGCACCGCGGCGGCCTTCGAGGTCGTCGTCGACAGGCACGATTCCCTCTGCCCCACGAACGACACCTTCCTTCCTTCCCCTCAATCGGTTTCTCTAATCGTTCGTAGGTGCTCGCCGACGACATCTCCTCCCCCATCCCCGGCCGAAGCCGCTGCTCGCATCGCGTCGCCCCTCCTCGCGCAGTGCGCCTCCAACCAATTCCTCGCAGGTGAAGCACCCTCGGGCCTCCCTCTACCACCCCCCATTACCCACTTCGGCTTCCCCTCCTAGCGGCGCCCCCACGAGAGCCACCTACGCCGCCTTGGGTTCAAGCCACCGGCACATCTCGGCACCGCCCCGCCTCCACGGTCTGGCCAAGCAAGTTCCCCTGACCCCCCTCCTCACCGTGCTCTCCCTATCCTCCTTCCCCTCCTCTCACCGCACCGCGCCTTCTCCCCTCCACCTCCGGTCGCCACAAGATGTTGCGCGCCAGCCACGGTGCCGCCCAGCCAGCGACACCACCTTTGTTGGACCACCCTCCACAAGCCCATTCCAATTTGATCATCTGTGGATGCTCTTTCGCCTCCTCCGCCTGCGCCGCCCGTGTCACTGCCGCATGCCATGCCCTGTTTCTCCCTTCAACCGTTCTGCACTCTGCGATGTGTCGGAGGGGAGCCAGGAGGAGCCGAACCGGGTGAAGCCATAGGTGGCAGCCCATGGAGCTCGGGGGCGAACCGGACCAGGGCGGCGGTGGCGGCGGGCCAGAGTGGCGGCGTCGGCAGGCGCAGGGAGAGGGGCTGAGCCAAGAGCCCATGAGCCAAAGTTTCTTTCGGTTGGAGAAGAAATGGGGGGAGAGACAGAAGAAGCAAAGAAATAAAATGGGGAAGAGGAAAGCCACGTGGATCATTGACTGGTCAAAACCGCCCTCGAACGCACGGAGGGACTCTTTTTGCCCGGTATCTAAACTTTGAGGTGCGTTATATCTGGTATTTTAGTTGAGGGACCAAAATTAATCATCGTATATAGTTGAGGGACGAAACTTATACTTAATCCAAAAATATATTATTTGATCGACCCATCCATCGACCGTACATTGCTATGCTAGTGCAACGGATGTGTAAATTTGCTCGGCTAGCTGGTGGTAAAATTCTTTTGTAGGCGCTAGCAAACCATTACAAAATGAGTATTTTGTGCATGACTTGCCCGACCGTACATCGATCTTGCGCGCAGCCTCGCACTTACGGTTGGCTGGGAATCCGGCGGGTTTTAACCGTGCTAATTTTGTCACAGACCCAGTTTTAAGGACAGAGGGTCCAACGGAATTTGCTAATTTTGTCATAGCCCCTGTGCGTGAAGCTCCGGCAGTCCCGCCTGAGTTTTGGTTTGTTGTGTACCTGCCTGCTTTCGTTGTTTTGCGCTTTGTGCTGGTACTTTCTAGGCCAACTAGCAGGGTGGCCCGCGCAATTGCGCAGTTAGATTTGTTTTAAAGTTTTTAGTGACAAATGATATAACTTAGATGCTTCAGAATATATTTACGTATCTTGTAGCTATTTAGGTTTTTAAGATATCATAAACATTAAAAAATAACAATAGAAGTTTGAATGAAAATGCAACTTGACTAACATAATTGAAGTATGAGCTTTCATGGAAGAAAATCATGAGTATAATAAGTTAATCACTTTTCATTATGTATACATCATGTAGTTGCATGTCCTTAGCTCTTATTTAAAATATTTGCATGCACATGTACCTCTGTTAATCTCAAGCAATACATTGATTATATGTGCAATAAAATTATCTTATTAGTTTACATGGTATCAGAGTACCTTTTCCATATATACAATGATGCATCATGGACGACCTACCTTGAATTTATCTTCGCTTACATCAGCTACCCCACCGAACCGTGTGTCTTTTATATCTTCTCCCCACCACAATTTTTCTACTACAACCTCCAAGAGCAATCCCAATTCTTGATCGATATCTCTCAGCTGCTACCACTTCCAATGCAATACTCTACCATATAGTTATCTTCTACTTCTCTTCAATTGTCGCTTAGCGATGACCACTGTGGCATCTACACATATATACGTGCAAATATCGTCGATCCCTGTCGGGACACCCGTCGTGCTATCTCTAGTGGCCCCAAGACATTTCCTTACCGTTGCGTTATCTCTACTCGATGTCTTTGCTCCTTTGTTTATATATGTTCATGCTTCTATTCGTAGGATGCATGCATGTATATACACATGTACAATGTCTTCTTCTCCTATGTCGGTCGCTCCTATTTCTCGACGTTGTTCAACTCAACGATGTGGCTTCCTCACTAACTGCGATGACCTCCCATCTTCACTGATGTCAATATGTCTGCCTTAATTGTTGTCTAACGATAGGGGGAATCTTCTCGCCATCGTCAGTGATGTCATGTTACTCACCAATGATGGCATGCTCCTAGCTACCCAATGATCATATATCGTCGATAAGTTGTCTTTAATCCAAAGTTCCATCTCCTCACTGCTATGTCTTCTCTATTATCGAGTTTCTTTGGCTATTGACTCATGTATATACACATGTACGATGTTATACATTCTCGATGTCTTCTTCTCCTGTGTCGGTCGCTCCTCTTCTTCGATGTTGTCCAACTCAACGATGTGGCTTCCTCCCTAACTGTGACGACCTCTCATCTTCACTGATGTCGGTATGTCTACCTTAGTCGTTGTCTAACGATAGGGAGAATCTACTCGTCATCGCCGATGACGCCATGTCACTCACTAACGATAGCATGCTCTTAGCTACCCGATGGTCACATATCGTCGATAGCTCGTCTTTAATCCAAAGTTGCTTCCCCTCTCTGCTATATCTTCCCCATTATCGAATTTCTTTGGCTATTGACTTCTTCAACAACGCTGATGCTCACTATTCGTCGTTAAAGCACTTGGCTCCTTTGAGTCCAGTCTTTCTCTTCAACGGCTCCAGCGAGCAACATGACATTGTCCTTGTCGAACAGCTAAGGTGAGCAACATAGAATTGTTCTCATCGTCGTTGCCTCGTCTATTTGCTTTCTTGTGGATCAATGTCTTCTTGTAGGACAGATCGACGCCATTACACTCTTTCGTGGTCTCCTCTGACACCATTCACGATATCTTCATTATAACTTATATTTAATTTATTCGAAATTTAGTTATTAAGAGATTTTACTTTGGAATTCGTATGAAAATCAAATTATAAATTTTCTTTTATTTGTTGTCCCTAATTTCAATTATTTTTTGTTGGAATTCATAAACCAATCCAATTGTTATTTTTTATTTAATTTTTATGTCGAATTATGGCTATTTATAGATTTTACTTCGGAATTCGTATCGAAATCAAAATGCTAATTTTATTTCATTTTATTCCAAAATCAATTTTTTTGGTTGAAATTTGTATACTAATCCAATTTCTATTTTTGTTTAATTTTTATTCTGAGTTATATTTATTTAGGATTTTATTCTGGGTAGGATTTTATTTAGGAAATCGTATGAAAATCAAATTGATGATGTTTTTTCATTCCAATTTTTATTTATTTAAGTATTTTACTTTGGAATTCATATGGAATTCAAATTGCAAATTTTATTTTATTTTTATCCTGATTTTTTATTATTTTTTTTATTGAAATTCGTATACTAATCCAATTGCTATATTAATATATATATATATATATATATATATATATATATATATATATAAAGAATTACAATTATTGATGATTTTACTTTGGAATTCATATCAAAATAATTTTGCTTATTTTATTTTTATTCCAAATTCCAGTTATTTTTTTGTTAGAATTCGTATACTAATCCAATTAGTTTTTTTTTAAAAAAAAATTATTCTGCATTATGTTTATCTAGTGATTTTACGTAGGAATTCATATCAAAATTAAATTGCTAATTTTATTTTATTTTTTTATTCCAAATTTCAGTTATTTTTGCATTGTACTTGACATGGACTTTTACGTTTAATCTAGATCGTTATAATCTGGACACACCATAATCAACGGTGTAGATGTTTCTCTTTTTCGCAAGTCGTATAACTAAGTTGTACAAAATCGATTGTGCAGAATTTGTAACCATGCAATTTCAGGCAACGCAAGGGCTCATTCCGCAAACCTGCGGACCAAACCGCGCCCCGGGAGCCGTATCGCCCGAAGTACCACCGGATCTCGGGAGAAATTTCTCCTTTTGCCACCCATTACTCCCGATCCGGCGGCGCCCTCGGCAGACCGCGTGCGAGCACGCCCACGAGCACCCGTGCGGCGCGGCGAAGGCGTCGCGGCGCTCCCATCGGCGCGGCTCGGCAAAATCCTGATATTCCAAAAGAAAAAGGGTTTTGTAAGGCCTGCTAAAAGTTTCAAAGTTCCAGCGAAGCTTTGTGGAATTTTCTACAGCTGGCTGTTCGGCGACTAAAATTCACAAAAAAACATTAGAACTTTAGTACTCTCTGTAGCAAACCAGCCCATTACTCAAAAAAAAATTGAGATGACGTTTTTTTAAGTACATATGGATGCACACACCCACCCACACATCCCCCACACACACCACTCACGCACACCCACCCAAACACACACATGTGGGTGCATCCCTAATACATGTCTAATCTAAAGAGTAAGGGCTTAAATCTCACGTAGTGTGGACACACGCTGTGGCCATTGAATACATCCACGTGTGTGTACTATTCGAAAACAATCTGAATAGGTCTAAAGCCACCGAAATGGCAAGGTGGGGCAACCTAGGCTTGAGCCCAGACGGGTTGCTCACACGCCTAACGAAGCAACCAACCGAGCTCTTTGCTCCTCAGATGACGCCCGTTGAGTAGCTAGCTAAGATGGGAAAGGAGATATCGCTGACCCCACCCATGCCAGTGAGAGATATCGCTTACCCCACCCATGCCAGTGGGTTGGGCCAGGCCTAGCCCACTATTTTGCTGAATCACTAGGCATATATCTCACCGAAATGCTCATGCTAGTTTTGATGTTCTTTTTTTTCAATATAGCACACTTCGTCAAACAATGCATGTACACATGTTGCAACATAAGTGTACAGGCTCATCGAGGACAACAAACAATGCAACACGACTTTACAAGCTACTTGAATTGGTATACCCGACCTCGCAGGCTACTGAATTTGGGATCCATGTAACAGATGTTTGTCACAACACAATCTGTTGCAAAGTTGTGGTAAGATACAGTGCAAATGCGCGCACCAGAAATCCAATCGGAATGCATAGGTTTTAGGCAAGCTGCTTTGGGCACCAGCATCTGAATCTGATCCCTTTATTTCATCATCTTCGGTTCATCCAAGTCATTCTGCACTGCAGAAGCATCGATTACCTTCTCTTGCTTCTCGCAGTCCAAATCGGATTCATGTTCGTTGTTCGCGCTGTACTCTTGATCTTTGTCCTTTCCCCACAGCAGCATGTAAAGGCCCAGTATGACAACCACTCCTCCGATTATGCTGTAGATTAACAACAGTGGCCAGAGATTTGAGTTTGATCTGACATGAGTAGTGGCGGAGCTTGGAGGAAAATATAGAGGGGGCCAATCTAACCTCATATGCTTAGATAATTTAGGAAGAAATAGATACGTTAGTGTTATATTAGTATTTGAGTGGTAAAACAAAGTGCTTCTTTTGAAATATTTCCATGAGGGGGGCCATGGAAGCTCCACCCCTTTGACCCTAGAGAAGCTCCACCCCTGGACCCTAGAGAAGCTCCACCCCTGGACCTGAGCAAAGGGCATTTGCTACAACTTTGCCGCCTTGCCTGTCTTACTCTCTCGTAATGAGCAAGACTTCAAATGCATAAAGGTGATGAGGCACAAATAGTTGGGTCATGGCCATCAACACTCACGCATCTCTTGTGTTGAGGAATTCATGCAGGAAAAAAGGCACATACTTCAAGAGGAGCTCCAGCACGCATACCATACCTTCCAATGTATAGATTTTCACCAAAGATGGAGTATGCCAAGATCGCCACCATGATTGTGGAGAGCGGATTGAACATGGTAACGAAGACGGGGCCTTTCTTCTCGGTGCACCACAGCTGAGCGAAGACTGTGAAGCCATTGCAGGCAATTCCCTGAAGAAGAACACACGGCTTATGAGCATTACTACACAGTGAAATGGAAGAAGTTTGTGCATTTTTATAGTGATTGGTCACATACAGAGTACACGATACACCAAAACTTAAGGCCGAAGCCTATCAGCCAATCCTCCTTCTTATGCTGCATAAACACCGCGAAAACGGCAGACTGTATTCCTCCAACGGTGCACATCCATGCTGTCAGTGAGAGATGGGCTGGGTACCTCTTTAGAGACGTTGCCTGGCATTTTCGACCAAAATGAGATGACTTTAAGAATAGGAGTACTTGTTAATTAAAAGTCATTTGTTTTCTTATACTAGTTAATCCCATTCACTGACGCTCTTATGTATCTATTCTCTGCAGCAAGGTGACTTTAAATACCTGCAAGATGTACCACATTGACCAGCATATGCAGCTGGCCACTGCAAGGAATGATCCTTTCACCCAACTTTCATGCACAGCACTGCTGCCGTGTATGTGAATAGGTGCCTTCCAGAGGCTCATTATCGCCGCTCCTTTGTACAAAGTCATGGTGGTCACTCCAGCAAACGACACCACAGTTCCTACAATTTTTGCGAGCCCTCGCAAGCTCTTCACGTTTACAATCTCCATCCTGCAATCAAGATCGATGAATGTTAGTCAAACCTTTCCCCACAACAACTTGTGAAGGACAGGGTATCTTCACCTGAGGACGATGGCAATGACAAACGTGATTGAAGCGATGGTGTTCACCACAGCAGTAACAAATGTTGGAGACGTGTACTTTAAGCTTGCGAAGTACATGTTCAGAGTTAAGCTCACCCTGCACGACGAAGGGATGTTGTGTAACTTTGTTGTCAGAATTATGTGTTCGTGTTGTATGTACTCTTATGTTCTTGTTCTTACCCAATAAGTGAGAGTACAAAAATCTCCAGAAACAGCATCAACGTCATTTTGGGCCTCAACTTCCTGCCGAGAAAAAGGAAGCGAAGAAACAAAGAATGAGCAAAGTACAAAGCATATTGTTCAGTGTTCATCCTAGCTGAAGAATTGGTCTTACTTCTCATGGTAGTATGCCAAAGGCGAGAGGAGAACGGTGACGAGAAGATGCCGGTAGGTCACGTAAATGTAGGGGTTGAGCCCCCTGTTGAACGCAGCCTCCGTGATGAAGTACATGAACGTGTAGCACAGCTGCACCAGGATCATTAGATTGTGCGGCGCGTACCTTCTCCATACCCCTCCCATTTCAGGGTTGTGAAGAGCCATTTCTACAAAAAAAACTAGCTAGCCTACTCCTTAACGGCTTAACCCCAATGTGAGTGTTTCTCTCAAGAAAGACTAAATCAAGAATGCTAGGAGCACCTTCTCTTTATATAGGTCGTGGTGCCGTAGGCTGTTGAAGTACTATTTCCACTACCTGATGCATGGTGTTGTCACTGTGGTAGGGCTACCTGAAGTCCTGAATAGCAACAGCCAACAACAACAGCATATGGAATTTCACAATATACTCCTCTCTCAGCTTCTTGAAGAAAAAATTTCTTAGCCCATGTGTTGGCCTCAACTGGGATGTGAACCGAGCAAATGATGTACTACTGGGAGGAAATAATGTTAGAATGATGTGAACAAGTAATAGGATATATATGAAAGTTGCTCCCAGAGCTCCTGCTAGATTTGCACTGAGAACATAATGGAAGTAGGTGTGAGAATCCTGCAAGTGCTTAATGATTTTAAAGCAGTCATTTAAAAAACAAATTATTTTTAAAGCAGAATGGTAAAGCTAAAACACTAACATGGCCAAAAAGCAAATGCTTTTTATCTCAATTACTCATTAGTGCATGAAGGAAAGACCAGTTGTTTAAAGTTTGAAAGTTTGAGCCCCTCGTAAGCTAGTTGCTATCCTTTCATTAATCTAATTAATCTAATGTTGGAATTAATACGGGTTGGGTCCATTTTTAATTCTAATTAATTTCTGAAAAATTTCAAAGGCCTATGTGCACGTGCTAAAACTGTTTAGTCCCATATGGAGAGTTGAATGGGAGTTACACCACTTTAAAAGGTGGAACGTGGTAACCCCTTTATGGAATTGGAGAGAGCCAATACACGCGCTCGCTCGCTCGCCTCGCCGTGCGGTGCGGTGCGGTGCGTGTACGTGTGCGTGTGCGTGTGCGCGCGTACGCAGGCGTGTCGGGTGCGTGCGTGTTTTTCTTTATCTATTCGAAAATCGAAATGCACTGACTCGCAGTTAATGGTATTAACAAACGGCTGGCAGTAACGGTTCTTCTCTATTCAAATACTCTCCACGAAAGACTACACAAGACCACTTGTTTTTGTTGTTGTCTCTGACGCGCGGAGAGTTGGCCTCCGGAACCCTCGTCTTCGAAGGCTTGCACGAGCGAGGACCAATAAGATTTTTGGGGAGCGTTGCGCGACTGCTCACTTCTTCCTCTTCATTCGATTCTCTGCTACGTCTACATCAACTGCACGACTACTACCACTATGCCATAACGAACGACAATCCAATCAAGACTCCTGCTATTGCTACTGGATCTGGAGCTCCTACTGCTGCTACTCCTTCTACTGGATCTGGGTATGCCTATTTTGCACATATTTGTTGGTTAGTTTTCTTATTTGTTGTTAACTTGAACACTGAGATAGGTATACTAGTTTATGTTTTTCTGGATCTTAGTATGGCTATAGTGTTCTTGTTCATTTACTTTGTGAAAATGACTAGAGTAATTTTCATAATTTATCTACTATATTTCTATATTAAAATAATTCGAAAAATACTCATACATTCAACACCTAAAACACATAGAATTTCAATAGGACATCCGCTTAACCCACTTCTTCTGACCTCTCTTAATATATACTAGTAGACCCAGCGCGCCCTTGGGCGCGCCGCCTCAGCCTGGGAGTGGGGCCCGCGGCGTGGAGAGAGAGCGCTGAAAAAGAAACCCGCGGCCTTGGGCGCGCGAGAGGCCGTGTCACGCACACGGGTGGGGCCCGCGCGTGAAGCGATCGGCAGGTTGATCGCGCGGCAGCAGAGCAAGCGCGTGGATCCGACTGCCGAGGAACGGAGAAAAGAAGATTTGACGGTCCACAAAATAGAGACGAAGTGGCCGGCAGAATCGAGGCTCAATTTTCCCTTCTATTATACCGTAGGATTATTCTTTGTGGTAACCAGTCACTTTATTCTGTAATTTCCTGTGTGCCGTGAAGGCGTGAAGAACTGATCTCTTCCTTTCAAAGAAGTTTGGCTTCGCTCATTCTTTCCATTGAAGGAATGGCACAATACCGTTCAGGAGACTGATCCTGAACAGATGTGCAAGCATCACACCCAATCAAATCACATTAGGACTCCTTTTGGATCGGTAGAGCAAGAATTCCATTTTGACGCTGGAATAGGACAGCTTTTGTGCAAAAGCAGGTAAGGTTGATGTCTAGTAGCAAACACCCGTAGTGGTGGTTGGGAGAATGTGGCGTCCAGGTAGGCATATACAGTGTGCCACATATCAGTTGGCCTTCTTCTTCTTCTTTTTTGCTGTTCTGCCGCTGCGGTTGAATCATCGTACTGCTGCGTTGCATAGAATCAATCCTCAGGCAGTGAATAGCTGAAGATATGTTCCACTGGATTGATCCCAAATAGAGAATTTTGCACGCCATTTGCGCTATATGGGCCATTGGGGCTGATGGATCGATTCATTCCCTCACCTGTGGAATAAGGCGTTCTTTTTCTCTCCATGAATTTGGCATTTGGCGAAGAAAGATGCGGTATACATGGAATTTGTATCCTGTCCAGCCCGTATCCGGCCACTACTGAAATCCAGATAAAACGGAGGACCGAATGTATGGGCAACATGACTACAACATGATCATTCCCATTCGTTTCGTGTCGTTTACGGGAGCCGAAGTGCTGCACGATTCTTTAGCATCAGCCCACTGGGAAAGCGGGGGACAAATCTTGCATGCGTATCTGTTGGTGGGTATGACATTTCTAGGAGGATACGCACACTGTTTGCATCGATGTGGTTTGACTGACATTGATTAATTTCTCGAAAATAAATCCTGTGAAGACGGTGGCATACGCAAAAGTAAAACTTTTCGCGTCCAAACATTTGGTAACTAATGCACAGCCAAGTAGTTAAGGCTGATTGGATTCCAAGGGGAAAAGAGAACCGTGGCATGGCACTAGCTAGCACCTGAGCTTAAAAGGTGTTGGGGGCCTAGGATGAGCAAGGGTTTGTAGGCTAAGGCTACTCTCAATGCTCTACTTTAACAAGTATTTTAAGGTTATCACATAAGTAAAAGTCTGATGTGGCACTACAATTAAGAAAGAGAGAGAGCAGACTAGTATCTTATTTAGATACCACTTACACACAGTATCCTAGGTAGAAATACTAGTAAATACCCTATATCAAAGGCTTAAGATACAACACTTTAGGATACCATGTATTAGGAAGGTGGTATCTAAATGTCTTTCATACAATAAGAAACTGTAGTAAGAAACCACCCACTGGGAGCAGCCTAATGCTGCGAGCATGCAAGCGTGGTGTGTGTGTGTGTGCAGTGCGCGCGCACGGGCACAGAACCATCGCATGGGATTAATGATGATAGCCGTAGGATAGAGTTGAGAAAAAAAATTAGCAGTTGGAAAAGGTAAAAATATGTTTGTTGGTGGACGATTAGTACTTATTAACTCGGTGCTAAACAGTCTGCCAATGTTTATGTTTTTTTTTGTTCCTAGAGAGATTCTCAAAAGACTAGACTTTTATCGATCTAGATTTTACTGGCAAAGTGACAGTCATAAACGGAAATATAGGCTGACCAAATGGAGTTTAGTATATTCACCCAAAGATTTTGGAGGTCTAGGCGTTCAGAACTTAGATATAAAAAATAAAAGATTACTAGGAAAATGGTTGTTCAAGTTGATTAATGAAGAAAGAGCTAGGCAATCTTTACTAACAAAAAAATATTTTGGTGGGAAAAGTCTTTCGTATGTGGTTAATAAACCTGGGACTTCCTATTTTTGGTCAGGTCTTATGAAAATTAAAAATCTTTTTTTACGATATGGCTCATTCCAGGTTAAAAATGGATTACAAACTAGGTTTTGAGAATGTATTTGGTTAGGAGATTCTCCTTTGAAAGGTCAATATCCACTTCTTTATAATGTGGTAAGAAGGAAGAATGATACAATGGCAAATATTCTAGGATCGTCTCCTTTCAATATTACTTTTCGAATACCTATTCTTGGGACTAAGTTACATGCTTGGAATTCGTTAATTTTGAGAATTTCTAACTTACACTTAAGCTCTCAAAAGGATGTTTTCAGTTGGAATTTGACTAAGTCGGCATTTTTCGGTTCGCTTTTTATATGCAGCATTAATGGGCAATTATCGGGGATTTTTGGCAAATTAAAATTCCTTTAAAAGTGAAATATTCAATGGTATCTTAAAAGAGAGGTAGTATTAACTAAGGATAACTTGATTAAAAGAAATTAGAGGGGAAGCAAAAAAGTGTTATTTCTGTATTAAAGAGGAAACAATTCAACACCTTTTTATTAATTGCCCCTTTGCACATCTTGCATGGTGGGTTGTTCAATGTGCGTTTAATTTATTCCCCCCTACGAACATAGCAAACATATTCAGAAATTGATTAGCCGGCATTCCAAAAAAGTTAAAGTCACAACTCCTGGTGGGAGCTAGTGCCTTATATTGGTCTATTTGGTTATATCAGATTGATGTTGTGTTAGACAAAAAGATTGTCACTAACCCCTTACAGGTTATCTTTTTGAGTGGATATTGGCTGAAGGCTTAGGCAAATTTACAGAAATCGGATCACAAGGAGTTCATGTTGACCGGAAACCAAAGGTTGAAGTTTGTGGCAAAGCAAATTTTCAATCTTTATGGGTGGCGGCTTAGTCACAGGATTTGTAATGATTGAGATTACTTTTCAGTCGTCTTTTGGTTGTAAGGCTTCAAGCCATTTTTTATCAGCTATGGCTCTTTTGTTACTTTTAACTCTTTAATAAATTGGGTTGTGTGCATTCTTGATGCAAAGACTGAGGGAGATATTTTCTCTTTCATTATCTTAAAAAATGGTAATCTGGACATATACTGGTTTTAAGGTACGAAAACCAGATGCTTTACCGATTAGATGCAGACGCAGGTTTGATTAGATGGTAGAGTTTAATATAAGTGAGGAATGGGTTGAGGAGAATTTTTTTTTTATAATTGAAATGTGTGGATGCATTGCATGCTTTGCTTGTGTGGGTAGATTTGGTTATTTGGTCCGGCACATAACTAATCATTTAGGGGACTAATGGAGGGTGGGATGTCAACGTTGGGGCGTGCTTTCGGGTGCATCATCACCGAGGGGACGAGGGGATTTAAAATATTGGCACTAGAAAAAGAAATATAATAAAAGGATTTTGCTTGAAAGTTCGTTCAGCATCAGAACTATAAAATCAGGCATTTGACTCTTCCAACTTTGTAATTCAGTTATTCGCAACATGTGAAATAAAGAATTAAAAATATTGGCACTAGAAAAAGAAATATAATAAAAGGATTTTGCTAGAAAGTCCGTCCAGCACCACAAACTATGGAACCAGGCATTTGACCCCCTTTGAACTCTGTAATTTAGTTCAAATAACACCCTGACCTGATTTCACATGGTGGTATTGCTTATATGGTGCGATAAGTAGGCGATTTACCTCAATAGGATGACACGCTAACCATGTTTAGGTGAATGATAGGTGGAACCCACAAAGGCTCCCCCCCAAATCGAAACAAAGAGGGATGAGCTACAAGGGGCAACGGCCGTGGAAGCATGGTTGGTAGTTTGGCAGGGAGAAATCCCTATGAGCCTCATCTGTCATTGACCCAACTTGACCAGCGTGTCATCTTACGTGGCAAAACCGTCTACTCATCGTGCCACGTGGATACTAACATCCTACGAAACTGGGCTAAGGTGTTATTTGAATCGGATTGCAATTCAATGAGTCAAATATCTGATAGTTTGAAGTGCTAGATGAACTTTCGAGCAAAATTTAGAGTGTCCTGTGAACTTCCTCCGTAATAAAACCTCAAGTGTACCGTGCCTATAACATATAGACGGGACGTTTATTATGGTCAGCTGTACCTTCTAATCTACAGCGCATCCAACCCAACCAATGCAATATAAATGTCTAACGTATTGCGTCTCAAAAAGAAACACAATATAATGGATTTGGATTCTCATATCAACCCAGCCCTTCCTTTGTCAAGAATCTTGTGGCTAGTGGCTTTAACCTACTAAATACTAGCAACACATAGAGCGCCTTGAGGCCAGGCACCTACAGTCCCCAGATTAGGAATTGGCACGAAATGGCCGAGGTCTTCACATGCAGAACAACGGCATAGGCCGACGCAATTTTGTCTTCCGCAGTGGCATTCATAAGGCCGGTGGACCTTCTGACAATTTGGCAAAGGAGAGGATGTAGAGGTGGGTTTGGGATTTTATACGTGGTATAAGGGACGTAATTTTCTCCAACTCTAAGGGCAAAGTCAGAACCCCAACCAGCCGAAGCAGTGAGAAGCTGCCCCAGGCTGGCTTCCCGCTTCCGGCTTCTCCATGTTCAATGCGGTTGCCTGCTTTTCCCAGCAAAAAACCGAAGCCGAAGTCATCCCAAACAAGCCTCAATGTTGGACGTTGCTGATATTTTCGCAATCCAATGACCCCTTCGCTGTGGTTAGAGGTGGATAATGAGTTGGCTCGGCTCAACTCGCTTAAACTCATTAAGAAGTATGGCTCGACTCGTTAAGCTAACGAGCAAAAAACTCGGCTTGAGCCCTTGACTCGAGCTTGCTCATTAGGCTTATGAACCTATGGTAGCACGTGACCCACCCGCTCTCAACACTAGCGCGCCATGGCCACGAGTGACGTCGACCAGGCCTCGACGTCCATGATCTGGAGCCGTGTCTTGATGGTGTCCAGTGGCATGGTGACCAAGGCAGCCCCACCACCCACCACGGCGGCGCTCACACCCTGCATGACCATCTCGGACGCGTGGTTGTCACCCGCGGGCACCGTGCCCACGAGGAATGCGCCGAAGCCCCGATACAACCCCTGTGGCCCATCGCGCCGGAGGATTGTCGCCGCAGCCAGTGGTGGCAACGTGACCTGCAGATGTCTTGAGAACAACAACCGAGTAGATCACGACAGAGACGCCGGAGAAGAGCGCGGCGCCGAGAAGGAAAAACCGCAACTTGAGAACAACAGGAGGATGCTGAAGCACAGAGGTGGAGGAGACGACCGAATGTCGGAGGCGGAGGGGGCAGCTGCGTGTGTGTGTGTGTGTTAGTGTTAGGGGGGTAGCTGGGTTTTAATTTTACCAAGCTTAACAAGTCTAAAGAGTAGCTCGTGACGTGGTTCACTTATGGCACGAGTTCGAGTTGAGCCTGCACTCGAGTTTCGAGTTTTTTTCCTTTCTACCCCTAACTGTGGTTACATAGTTTTACCATGGCATTTACTAGCAGACAACCCCCTGAATCGTGTTCCATGTGCGCCGTTCGCGAAAGCAGGGTAAATAAAGGATTTGACTAGGTTTGTAACGTTTGCCGAAATGCAAAGCAATAAACATTGTTTTTTGTGATAGTTCTCGAAAGTGTTGCAATGCATTAGGTCCAATGTTGTACATCTTGACATGAAGATTGAACCTTTAACCCTAGAATCAAGTAATATTATATTATCTTGACATGATTGATGCAGTGAATGAATCGAGCTGCTTGCACCGTTTGTATGAGTACTAGAAGACCACGACTGATACAGTGATCTCTGGGGATGTCTGATATCACAGTATCACTGAATGGTCAACCAGAGCTGCAGCAGCAGGCGCCATTAAACCATATCTGATGCATATGGAGGAGCTCACGATGCCCATGCATGATCAAGTCTGCTGAGGAGGTAAGCTAGCTCACTTGGGGTAAGGTTTGGAGTTGTCAAACATCTCATCCGAGGTTCGAGTCCTAGACTCGACGGGTGTCTCACCCGGTGCGGTTTGGGTATGTGGGTGTGTGTGGAGGGAGGGGGTGAGTGTAGGGGGTTAGTTTGAGAACTGAGTTGGAGCTCAGTTGTCAGAGGGGAGCTTTAGGCTCTCAGCCTGTCACAGTGTAAGCGTTGGCTCCCGTTGATCGCCTCGCGAGTGAGGGTGTTCTTTTTTAAGACTGTTTGGATAGGAAAATCTCATACCTCTAAAAAAAATAAAAATAAAAATGATCAAGCCTGCTGATTGCCGAGCTCATAAACAGAAACTTGCCATTGAGATTCCCAGCCGATATAAGTATATAACACACTTCTGAATACCTTTTGTCTGGCCAGCATCCAAAATACTCTTCTATCAACGTGTGATTACCAGCCAGTGCCAACATAGCTTGCAATCTGCAAATCTTCATTAATGCACATGCTGAAGATTAATTGAATTCTGTTCCACAGTTGGACAAAGCGTACCAGTCTGTCCTTTGGGCAGTTCCACCAGTATTAAGGTTTATGCACTCATTTCACATTTGGGATTCCATGAACAGAGTGTTGCCACCAAGAAAACTGAATTGCTGATAATCATAATCAATAAATGGATCACTGATGGCCGTACAACTGGCTGTAGTGCAGGATGCACGCAAAATTGTCCATGGTCCCACCTCAATGAAGGTATTTAACTGAGGCTTCCAACTTGCCAAACACATAAATCCAGTTGCCATTAAGTGAACAAACTGGAAGCGAAGTAATGGACATCGTAAGTATCAATTGCAAAGTGATTCCCGGTCTTCCATCCACAAAATGTGCCATGCTCTACCTGCCAAAAAGTCATCAAGATCAACCAAATCTTGTAAAAACGTTTTTCTTTAACAAATAGCTAGTATTTGGTCAATACGGAGGATATTCACATTATTTTACAAAACTAGTAGGACGGCCTGTACATTTGTACGGCTAGATTTGTTTTAAAATTTATATAAATACTTGAGAATATATTTATATATCTTGTAGGCTATTTAGATTTTTAAGATATCCTAAACATTAGAAATGATAATAGAAACTTTTAAAAAATATATAGCTTGATGAACGTAATTGAAGTACGAGCTTCGATAGAAAAAAATTATTGAGCATAATAAATTGTTGGGTTCTTAAAAACGTAACCATTGTCCATCATGCAGAGATCATGTACTTGAATGCCCCTATTCTTACTCTAGTAGTTACTTTTCCAAATTGTATGTATGCACATGTACCTCTATTTAATCTCAAGCAATACGTTGATTATGTATACAATAAATTATCTGATTAGTTTATATGGTATTAGAGTACCTTTGCTCACACATACACCGATGCACTATAGACGACCTATCTTGAACTTATCTTCCCTTACACGTCGGTTGTCCCACCGAACCGTGTGCCTTTTATTTCTTCTCGCCGTTACAACTTTTTTGCTTTAACCTTCAACAGCAAGCACAAATCTTGATCGATCTCTCTCGGTTGCTACCCCTTCCAATCCAACACTTTACCACATAGTTATTTTCTTATTCTCTCCAATTATTACTTAATGCTAATCGTTGCAACATTAACACGCATAGATATATGGAACCGTCACTGATCCCTGCCGGGGACACTTATCACACTCTCTCCGGTGGCCCTGAGACTATTCCCTACGGTTACGTTATCTCTATTCTAAACTTTTTGCTCCTCTACTTCTGTATGCCCGTGCTTCTATTCATACAGATGCATGCATGTATATACGCATACACAATGTTATATATGATCGATGTCCTCTTCTCTCGTGTTAATCGCTCCTCTTCTTCTACGTTGGCCAACTCAATGTTGTGGCTTTCTTACGAAACACGGTGACCTTCCATCTTCACTAATACCAGTATGTCTATTTTAGTCATTGTCTAACGATATGTAGAGTCTTCTCGCCATCGTCGGTGACGTTGTGCCCCTCACCAGTGATGGCACGCTCCTAACTACCTGATGGTCATATATCGTCCATAACTTGTCTTCAATACAAAACTTCACCTCCTCTCTGTCAGGGCTTCAACATCATAGAGCTTTTTTGGTCACTAACTTCCTCAACAACACCGACGCTCACCACTTTCATCGCAACTCTTGGCTCCTTCAACTCTTGACTTTCTCTTCAATGACTCCAGCAAGCAGTGTGATATTGTTCTCGTTGAACAGCTAAGGTGAGGAGCATGACATTGTTCTTATCTTCGTCGCCACCGCCTCGGCTATTCGCTTTCCCATAGGTCAATGTCTCTTAAAGAACAGACTGATGTCATTGCACTCTTTTGTGGTCTCCTCTGACACTATTCGTGCTATCCTCGTTATAACTTTAAATTTTATTCAAAATTTCAGTTATTTTATATTGGAGTTTGTATACAAATCAAAATGCTATTTTTGGAGTTCGTATACAAATCAAAATGCTATTTTTTTAATTTGTTACTTTGGAATTAGTATAAAAATTAGTTTGCATAATTTTTTTATTTTTTATTCTGAATTCCATTTATTTTTCTTGGAATTCCTATACAAATCCAATTGCTATTTTTAAAATTTATTTCATAGGAAGCAACGATGCAAACATATGACCTTAAGAGCGAATGTTGTGACTTATTTGTATCTCCTCTGACACCATATGTGACATCCTCATTATAGCTTTTATTTTTATTCAATATTTTAGTTATTTTTATTGGAGTTCGTATACAAATCAAATTGCTAAATTTATTTAATTTATTCCAAACTTTAATTATCTTGGTATTTTATTTTGGAATAGTATGGAAATCAAATTACAAATTTTATTTTATTTTTCATTTCGAATTTCAGTACTTTTTATTTGAATTCATATCCTGATCCAATTGCTAATTTGTCTTTATTTTTTATTCTGAATTACAATTATTTAGGGATTTTACTTTGGAATTCATATCGAAATCAAATTACAAATTTATTTTGTTTTCATTCCAAATTTTAGATATTTTTTGTTGGATTTCGTATACAAATTTAATTGTCAATTATTATTTAATTTTTATTTCGAATTATAATTATTGGAATTCATATCGAAATCGAATTGCTAATTTTATTTTATTTTTATTCCGAATTTTAGTTTTCTGTTGGATTTTGTATACAAATCTAATTTTAATTTTTTTTATTCTGAATTATAATTATTTAGATGTTTTACTTAGAAATTCATATGAAAATAGAATTACTAATTATATTTATGTTTGTTTCGAATTTCAGTTTTATTGTACTTGACATTGACTCTTTTATTAGGCCCACCATAGTGGATGATGTCGATCTTCATCTTTTTTCACCGATTAACGTGAGAATTTCTAACCTTTGAGAGATAATTATTTATGGATTTTACTTTGAAATTTGTATTAAAATTAAATTTTTTTATTTTATTTTATTTTTATTCTGGATTTCAGTTATTTTTTGTTGAATTTTGTATACAAATCTAATTGCCAATTATTGTTTAATTTTTATTCCGAATTACAATTATTGGAATTTATAGCAAAATCGAATTGCTAGTTTTATTTTATTTTTTATTTTGAATTTCAACTTTTTGTTGAATTTCATATACAAATCTAATTTCTAATTTTTTTATTTATTTTTTTTATTCTGAATTATAAATATTTAAGTATTTTACTTGAAAATTCATATAGAAATCAAATTGCTAATATTATTTTATTCTTATTCTGAATTTCAATTTTATTGTACTTGACAAGGACAATATTTTTTTTTTATTCCGAATTTCAGTTTTATTGTACTTAACATGAACTCTTTCTTTTAATTTAGACAGTTATAATCTGGACCGGCCATGATTAACAGTGTAAATCTTTCCCTTTTTGTACCAATTAATGTGGGAATTTCTAGTTCTTAAGAGCGAACATGATAACTTTTTTTGACTCTGCTTTAATAAGATAATAGATAGCTATAAAAAACAACATTATAATATCATAACAGGAAAACACAAAAATGTGTGTGATCTTATAAAGAGCAGTCTAAAAGTAAAGATAATCTGAATAGAAAATGACAAACCCTCACAGAATCAACCACACAAAATCAAAAAGGTTGTCATTGAAACTGCATTTGTAAATTAGAAGTTGTGATATAATTGGTGGATTAACTGATAAGGAACCACTAACCACCGGATCAGAATATACTTATAGAAGACTTCCTCAATTAGTTCCACTGTAATGTCAGAGCTTCGGTTTATACTTTAACAAGCTAGCAACATTCAGTTTTATGCTTGACTATACATTAAATTTTAATCCCGCAGATATCATCAGGTGCAAGCGCAACGACACATTTTCATAATGCAATGTAAGAAAAATAATAAATCTCAAACCCAGTAAGGACAAACATGCATTTACTGACCGAACTATTTGGCTGCAGAAACAGTGTCAGAACACATAATAGTAAGTGCGGGGACCTTTAATAGGACATTGGTTTGTCATTTAGACCGGGCAGAAGCCATCTACTCAAAAGAGGTAAAACTCCAGACCTGGATAGCTATTGCACATGCAACTTGGAATTCGGAAGACACAAATGGTATTTTCAAGCTGACAAAAATAGAAACTCAACAGATGCAAACAGTGAATTCACCACAAGCACCATCAAACTTGTGACAGTTCTACAGTCCTCATTTTCCCATGGGAGATTATAATGAAACAAAAAAAATGAAAACATATCAAATGTGGTAACTCAGTGTTCTAACAACTGCCGGGCACTGCGACATATAGATATTTGATTCATCCGAACATAATATTTTATACATTGATACTTCTGTAGAAAACAGTTGTATTGCCATTTGGAATATGGCAGGTACGCCTAAAACCACAGAAAAATCACAAGAAATATTAAAGATATAGTCACAGCACCTGACCAAGCCCATGTAGCCCATTTTGTTTGCCACTTTCACGCAAAAGTCTTTTAATATGTTACTTGATTGGCAAAGTAGCTAAAGGTAGCCGATTCAACCGTAATGGTTGGAATTGTAGCTAAATGCAGTCAATCCAACCAGAAATAACTGTAACAAAATCCTCATGAAATCAGAAAAATACATGGAAACATTGTTGAAGGAACTTTGATGAAAATTATGTACAAATATACATGCTAGCTTAATCTCAGCAATGTTGGTACTTCCTTCCACAGTTTTTTTTTTCTTTGAACGGAACCTCCACAGTATAGAGTATCAAAATAACTATAGTTATGAAACAGTAGCAACTTCAATTATCTGCTGTCAGTGCCCATCAAAATTTTGTTAATAGTTCAATTCATTACACTAGAAAGATCCACATGCTCATGTCTATTACATGGATAATCTGTGACAAACTTCTCAAATAGAATTTGTGTGCGATCTATTCAATTAAATTTTCGTTGCAAAGTAAATAAATTATATATAGTAACAGTGGCACCAAAAAGAACTTGAGGAATCACTGAAATCATAATACACCATAGAGTCATCTAACAGGTTGGCATTGATGGGAGAAAGCACTATTCTCGGTGTTGGGGTAGCAGTGGCAATGCATTTGCAGGGAATACTGCAGAAGGTGACCCTTGTGCCTTCTTCCTTAGCTGCTCTAGAAGCCTAAGGGCTTCTTTTAGATCCTCTGAGGAACCAGTGCCACAGCTTTCGTAAGCATCTATAACTCGTTCTTGAAATCCATTGCACGGTTGTAGCTACAATTCAAAGCAGTATTAAGTGCAAAAACAGCCACAAGGGTACACATGACATATATATATATATATATATATATATATAGGAAAATGGTATGGTACTCCTGGGAGTACGTACTCCCACCTCTTATATACCACTTAAACGAATATATTATAAAGCATATTGCAAGAAATCATTATAACAAAGTCAATAAATTGCATTCAGTTGTTCGATACCTGACCTGACCCACGAAATATAAATTTAAGTTATCAATAGAATAACCACTGCTCAGCAAGTGCATATGCTAATACATAATTACATATACATGAAAACTAAAAAATGTTAGAATAATTAGTACAACCATCTGGTTTTTACCATGTAAATGAGCTAAACTAGGTGGAATTCAATTCTGCAGCATGCTGATAGTATAAGCACAAATCAATACAACAAGTCAACAAGAATTATTTAAATATGGTTCGGCAAGCATCACAAGAATACAGTTTCCCTATCACTCCACACAACAAACATTGGCATCTTCATTTTATATATATAAAAAACATGTTCTATTTGCTTAATTGGGGGTCATCCATATCTGCAAATAGGCATGGAGTGCGATCAAGAAAGATCAATTAATGAGTATCGTATTATCTGTTTACCATTTTAAGCTCTATTAAGACCTATTCTTTTACCTATTTCTGCTACTAGTAATAGATAAGCACTACATCCCCCTACTTGGCCTAGCTAGGCTAGGTTTACACTTTTGGGCTTATAAGGTTAAGCTGGGGCCAAACAGGTGGCTTATTTCTCATCTTGTAAGATAAGCCTAAGTTCCCCTTCCCCTATTCAACATCTTGGAGTTCATATAATTCACCTCTTCAACTAACCCCCACCAAAACACATGTGCACGCACTGCCAACAGAAGGTCCTTCTACCTCAACCTCTTATACCAAAGCTCATCTCAACAAATAGTTGCTTCATGTCACCGAGAAATTTTTGTTCTACGAAGTTTCAGCTCAGTATGTAAACCCCAATTCTTCAACTGGTGCTAATATGCAGCTACTTCTGGACCAACATTAGTGAATGGCTGAAATTGAATGCATGTAGTTCCTTGTGTCCTGTACTCCATGTCAGTGTGACAACTGATGGTGCTTCTGTGAAGTCCATATAAGGAGTGATGCGGTTATTATAACTCCTAAAATCCATTACTGAAAACCAGCTTAAGCTTCTTGGGCTGCTTCATGGGTCAGAGTAACTGTTGACCTGCCCTTGACAGTCTGTGGAAGATCCCTTCACAGTCTGACAGTATCAGTGGAAGATCCCAAAAGCTAGGATTCTGACAAGTAGTTTTTTTAGCTCCTTTACGCAAATAAAATGAACTTTCAGTGTTTAGACAACGATTCACTTCGTTTCTTGTTCTTCAGGTTTACAATAAACCCCATTAAGATGGCAACCTAACTTTGTGTGAAAAAAGGAGGCATTGTTAAAATTAACCAACCTATCAGCCTATTTTCGGTTGGAAAAAAATTGATACCGTGATCTCAAGATTGGATAAAAGATCAATTTCAGTGAACAAATATATGCTGTAAGCAGGGTTTGCCTTATAATTCTGTACAGTCATTTTCTATTTCAATGTATTTCTAACAGGGCTCTCCCCTACTGTCTTCCAAAAAAAAGTAGACTTTTGCTTCTCTTCCTAGTTCCTATATTCCATCTATGCTGCCACCATATTGATCTCGAAACCAAAAGTGTGCAGGCAAGAAAATCATTGCAGCAACCGACTGTAGCTCTTGCTGAGATTCTCCTATGCAATACTGAACAACAGTCCATATTAATAATTAACAACTAGTGCAGCAGCGGTTGCATAATCACCTAATGGCTAATGAACCTAAACATAATTGTCACTATAACATACAGTTGCTCAATTAATTCCTATAGGACAATTGTAAGATAAGCTGCTCAATGATGTTCTCTGAAAAATACCTGTGTTGAATAGTTAATTCCAAGGAAACAACAGAATGGGAGTGTAATACTTCAATCACTATAATGCCCATTGAAAAACTGATGTTTTCCGCCCCACCTCCAGTTATGCATAGATGCACTCCGGATATATCAATAGCATAGCAACCAACCTAGTGGACACTTGGATAGTACAGCAGCACGGACTTAAAGGTAACTCTTCACTCTTAGGATAGAATCTCTATATCCCATAATAGTAAAATGTACCTGAATGATGCAATAATCAACATATGAATAGAGCAGAAGAAAATACCTTCCCATCAGTCCATATGCATTTGCAAGGGACTGATTTGTGTCAATGGAATCCTCATGTTTTGGCCCAAATGTAGCATTAATAATGTCACTTGCAAGAGCAAGGAACTTCACAGCTGATTGCGGTTGGTCCATGTCAATATAAACCTCCCCCAAATGCTTATAAGCAAACCCTAACCCAAAGTGCAGCGGTCCAAAGCAGTTCTTCAGCTTCTCAATTGCACTCTCCAGATAAGGAACAGCATCATCAACTCTTTTTGTATGCAGGAGGAGCCACCCCATCCTTGCCGAGATGCTTCCTTGAATGTGCTGCATCTCTGAGACACCCTCGAGAAATGCAAGTATTTTCTTCATCAAACACAAAGACATCTCAAATTCAGTCATTGACTCATACAACATTGCTATCTCCGCATATGCCTCAGCAACCCGCCCAGGGCTCATGGAACCCTTTGAGTCAAGAATCCCAAGAGCAACCTCCAAGCACCGTTTTGAGTCACAAAACCTCTCCTGGGAGCACAAAATCTTCGCCATTGTGACAAATGCTAGCGCACGCTCCTCACTCTCCTTGTTAGCCCGCTGCATCACCCTCTTAAGGTCACTCATTGCCTCCTCCGATCTCCCCAACAAAATACGCACATTGGCCCCATCAATTTCGACCAGAGAAAGTTCCACATCCAACCCCAGCCTATCATACACCATCTTAGCAAGCTCATTCTGCTCCAACGCCTCCTCATTGCGACCCAACCCAGTATAGACAACCATGAGAAGCCGCCGGACCTTAGCCACATCTGTGGTGCCCTCTCCGCACCGCTTCTCTGCAATCTCCAACGCCTTCAAACAAAAAGGCAGTGCTTTCTCAAAGCCCAGCACGCCCACGTAGGCCTCAGCAACGTCCCTGTAAGCGTCCCCCAACTCCGCACTCCCTTCCTTTAGGAACCCGCCCTTCAGCTCCAGCGCGCGCTGGAGGTCGGCCACCGCGTCCCATCGGCGCCCCATGGCAGTCTTTGTGCGCGCGAGCTGCTCATGCACGGCGGCGCCGACCTTCGCCACCTCGGCGGCCCCGCCCTCCAAGGAATCAACGATGTCAGCGGCGGCGTTGAGGGACTCGAGGCTGTCGCTGAGGAGACCGAGGCAGGATGCGGCGGCGCCGGCGAGGCGGAGGGCGCGCGCGACGGGGAGCGACCAGCCGCCGTGGCACTCCTGCAGGGGCCGAGCGCCTTGAGGGCGAGGTCGAAGGCTTTCTGGTGGTCGCTCGCCGGCCTCCAGGAAGGCGAGCCCGTCGGGTTTGGCGGTCGACGCCGCATCCGGAGGAGGGAGCGTGCTTAGGGTTCGGGTGGAGAAGGTGAGGAGGCGCGGGCGGGGAGGCGGCGGGTGGAGGAGCGGGAGGGGAGCTCGGTGGCGGAGGAGGGGCTTGGAGAGGGAGGCGAGGAGGAGGGATTTAGGGAGCCGCCGCATCGTTGCGAGCCGCGGGGTTTAGCCGTTCGGACGGCGGGGAAAGGGGGGAGGTTTTAGGCCTTGCGCACGCGTCGCCGCTCGCGGGGCGCACCGAGAAGGCAAAAGGACATATGGTTGTTGAAAACACCGCAGGACCGCACGGCTAGGTGGAAAACGTCGCGCGGCCGGCGGCACGGGGACTCGGCGGCGGGCAGTGTAGTTTGGCCTGGGACGTGAGTGAAATGGCGTGGTGTTCCCTGTGTGGATCGTGCGGCTTTCCCTTCCCCTGAACGTGAGCAGTTGGGTTGGGCCTTGGGCAAAACTGACAAAACCACGGTGAGAATGCCGCCATGAGTGGCTGCTCACAGGCCAGTGGACTCAGGTGAGCAGGCCGCCCACATCACTCCATCGACGTTGAGCTCCGGTTAGTAACTTTTTTTTTTGCAACTTGCCCAGGAAGAAGACTGCGAGGGACAATGCATGGTAGAACGTAGCGGTGCGGAATTCAGATTCCCAGTGGCGGAGGGAGGGGGAGACCAGGAGCCATGGCTCCCCCTCCCCCAACCTGCCAAGAATTTGTTTACCCCTTTATTTTTCTATACCAAAATAATTTATAAAATGTGTATGACGTCCTCTAAGGATTATTTTCTTACGGGTGTATAGTACGAGAATACCACCTTGTTCATTCGACCCCCCCTCCCCCCTATATTTATCTCTGGCTCTGTCACTGCAGATTCTTTTTTTTTTGAAACATGTAGACAGGAGAGTTGCCTGCGTATTAATTAAGAAAGGCAAGAGTCCAGAACATATGTCTAAGTTTTAAGAGAGAACAAGTAGAAGTATAAAACGAGAAAAAATTTGATGGCATCCGAAGATCTAATCTCCCGGGATGATGGACGCCAGCTGCATCGTTCCTGCCATGCACCAAGTTCTTGCATCTTCTTTTATCTTGAGTAGAAGGGTTTGCGACGTCATGCATTTGTTTTTGAAGACTATCTCATTGCGCTCTTTCCAAATTTTCCAAATTTATTTTCGAGAAAATTAACCAATGTCAGTCAAACCATATCCATGCAAACAGTGTGCGTATTCTCCTAGAAATGCCATACCCACCAACAGAGACAGATGCTGAAGAATCGCGCAGCACTTTGGCTCCTGTAAACGACACGAAACGAATGGGAATGATCATGTTGTAGTCATGTTGCCATACATTCGGTCCTCTGTTTTATCTAGATTTTAGTAGAGTGGCCAGATACGGGCTGGACAAGGTACAAATTCCATGTATACCGCAACTTTCTTCGCCAAATGCCATATTCATGGAGAGAAAAAGAACGCTTTATTCCGCAAGTGAGGGAATGAATTGATCCATCGTGTCGGGACCTCGGGTACTTAACCCCCGAGACCCTCTGTGCATCCCGAGCTAGTCCCATGATCAGTAGCTAGCTCGCACAGTTTTTAATATAGATGTAATCAAATCCAAATGACAAAGCTTAAGACAAAGCAGACAAATTAACTTATATTAACAGAGGACCTTACGGTCAAGGTTGTTACAGAGATCGCCACCACGGGCTTACAAAAACAACAACAGGAACACTGGCAGCGGAACGACAAAATACGCACAGAGCCATCCGATAAACCCACAGGCTATCGAGTGGATGACGTCCCCTAGAAGGCTTGGTCTTCAAATAATTCCTCTTCAAAGAGGTCGGAGCACCCTTGGTCTTCCTCGACCACTGCTCAAATAGAGGGCTTAAAGCCGTGAGTATATTAAATGTACTCAGCAGGTCGCAGGGAACAAGTATGCACATAATATTCACTGTCAATGTTGCTTTTCTGCAAATTAACCCTAAAACTCTCTTTTGTCAAGCCTTGCATAAATATTATGTGCATACTTGTTCCTTGCGACTTGCTGAGTACATTCAATATACTCACGGCTTTAAGCCCTCTGTTTGAGCAGTGATCGAGGAAGACCAAGGGTGCTCCGACCTCTTTGAAGAGGAGTTCTTTGAAGACCAAGCCTTCTAGGGGACGTCTTCCACTCGATAGCCTGTGGGCTTGTCGGATGGCTCTACGCGTATTTTGTCGTTCCGCTGCTAGTATTCCTATTGTCGTTTTTGTAAGCCCGTGGTGGCGACCTCTGTAACAACCTTGAGCGTAAGGTCCTCTGTTAATATAAGTTAATTTGTCTGCTTTATCTTATACTTGTCGTTTGGATTTGATTACATCTATATTGAAAGTTGTGCGAGCTACCTACTGATCATGGAACTAGCTCAGGTGCACAGAGTATTCTGGGGGTTGAGTACCCGAGGTCCCGACACTGTAGCACCAAATCAGTACTTTTATCATTATCGTCCTCATCAGATACTGTAGGTACCTCAAATTGCTCCTCTAGTGACATACGATGCACCAGATCATCGTTCATTTCTTCAAGCATCTCGGCGGTATCTGGAGATGGAGGAACCAAAACAATGTCAGTATTTTCAGTTACCTTAGGGTGCACCTCACTTGTGATCGTGGGTGGTGGAGGTACAAAACGACGTTGTAATTTCTTCTTCATCTGCTCCAAAGTGTACATGAAGTGGTACTCAAGATTCGACCACCAATGCTGAACATCACCGATCAACACCGTCCTTGACATGCTCATCTTCTCATAAGGATCAATGTTCTATCTTTCAAAGTAGCTCTCCAACATAGTAACCCATAGAAAGTAATACAACGACATACTCTCAGTAGTGAGTGGCAATATATATGCAGGTAGTTGTTTCCCTTTGAGTTCAAATCTGCATGCGATGACATCGTAATCTACCAACTTCAACCAACCTGTCATTGTTAGTAGAAAATAGTGAACAAATCACAAATATATGTTCCTATCAACTACTAGGATCTAGAGGCTCAAATCAAGTCACTCACAGCTTATACCAAGTTCTTACCAATGCAGTATGGAAGTGGTACAACTGGTGGCTGGTTCGTGATACTCTCACTTGCGATTAGCCCAATGATTGCGAGGAATGATACCTGTTGAGTTAGGGTGCGTTTGGTTGGTGGGATGAGGTTGAATGGGATGGGATGGTACAGGTAGGATGGGATCGTTCTGGATGAGATGATTCAAGTATGGTGTTTGGTTGGTGGGATAGGATGATATATGATTTTGTTTGGTTGATGGGATATGATGGTCCTAGATGGTTCAAGATGATGTTTGATTGGTGGGATAGGATGATACATGAATAATATTTTTTGCAGTAAAATATGTCAAGAGTGGTCTTGTTTTGTTGATTAAATGACAAGGAACACAACGGTTCAATCGGATCGCAAATCGGATACTCGGTTTAGAAAATATGGTCATTTGAAGCTCGTAAATCATGCCTTTTTTTCGTACGCACCTTGGAATTCGAGTGAACGGTGTGGTTCGGGATTTTTTTCCCGAACGGGATGATACAGCATAAACATAGAATATTCCCAAACGGTTTGGTTCCATTCAACCAACCAAACACCTGAACGAGCTCACTTCCCGTACCGGACTGTTCAGGATCAAATGATTCGACGAACCAAACGCACCCTTAGTAGAAAGTGGAGCTCGGAAGGTTTCAATATAGTAACAAGGATCAACAATAATCAAATTAGTAAATGCAAGTTAAAAAATTATTCAAAGTACTAGTCAAATGTTGCTGATCCTAACCTAATCAGAACTAGCGAATCAAAGCCCTATGCAGAGTAGTGTATGTACGCACACGCAACGATCAATGTGACTTGATGTAAGCAAGGGAAAGCCTCACAACAAGTGCTATAAAAGACGCTAGCCAACTACTCAAACTTCTTTCTAAGGGCACAAGATTGTTTGCGCGATTTAGAGTACAAAAATAGAAAAAAAAAACGTGCAATGTAAACAGCCCTCTAGATTGAGCAGAAACAACAGTTAGTCTCAAATGATAAAAAAATCAAAGTTTTATATGGCTTATATATGCTCCTTTGAAAGGTTTCGACGAGATATACAACTTTCCAATTGAGACAAACCCTAAATTCTGAAGGGAAGACCGAAAAATTGCTAAAAACAGAAAACCGAAAACTTGTAACGCGATTTCGAGGCTAAAGATGGCCGATTTTGGGTGTCTTGGAGGGCAATTGGAGCAAGTAGGTCAATTTTTTTTGGATGTGCATCATCGTTAGCTTTCAAACGAGTCTGAGAACATCAAATTCCAACTCTGGATGCAAAAGTTATGTCTGTTTTACTGATGGTGTGTCGGAAACGGACTCGAAATCATTTTGGCCTCAAATTGAAATTGCTATAACTTTTGATCTTTTGAGCCAAACTTTCTCAATTTTTTTTTGTGGAGACTTGGGGATATATGAAGAAGGTCTCCACCAAATTTCACTAGATTTGATGAAGGTTTGTTGTGTTTGCAATTTTCAGGAAGGAAGGTGGACACTTTCCCTTCTTTCCTCTTTTTTCTTCCTTCTCTCTCTCTCTCTTCTATTTCTCTTCTTTGAACCGAAACCAAACTTTCCTTCTTTTGTTTTTTCCTTGAATTCCGAAACCAACTAGGGTTTGCACCAAAGATCAAATTGGTTCTTGCAAACTTCCAACCGAACCCAACTGATTTGGTTGCCACGGCCGAGATACCAGCGGTGGCAGGGAGCGCTGATTGTTGCTGCAGCGAAGGCAGGCTTCTTTGGTGGCCGCAGCAGGGATAGGCAGAGGCTGTAGGTCGTTTGGCTGCCGTGGCAGTGCTCTGTGGAGGTGGTGGCGGGGCTTGGTTGGCTGCGGCAGGAATGGATGAGACAGTTGTCGCAGCAGGAGGCGGAGGCACGCGCAATCGGTTGGCCACGACAGAGACTGGTTGGTGCGGCAAAGGGGTGCAACAGGGGTTGTTTGGTGCGACAAGATTGTTGCGGCAGGGGACTTCGGTGGTTGCCGTGGTAGGGTGATGGCAAGCAAGTTGGGTGTCACGGCAGGAGATGGCAAGCAAGTAGGTATTGGTGGTAGTTGTGGGTGGTGGATGCGGCAGGGGAAAGATGGCTGCCGCGGTAGGGATTAGTGGCGGCAGGGGATGGTGGCCGCGACAGGGGGAAGGTGGCTGCCCTGGTAGGGATTGGTGGAGATTGATTGCAGAAGGGGATGGGGTTGGCTGCCCTGATAGGGATTGGTGGAGAGCGATTGCGGCAGGTGATGATGGTGGTGCGGCAGATGAAGATGGTGGCGCGGCAGGGAGCAATTAAACACAAGATGCGAAAGACAAAGACGAAGCTACGCAAAGGAAACATGAGATGCAACTAGACAACGACGAACTAGACTCCAACTAAACTAGAATTCAGCAACTGACACGATGATGCAACAAAAATTCAACAAGCAAAATACCGAAAAGAAAATTGCAAAGGCTCAGATTGGTTCGGTATGGATGATAGATGCAAAAAAAATTTGGGGCAATTTTTTGGACTCTAGGTATGAAAAACAAATCTACTACTAATAGTATTGATTTCTCACCGAAGAACTGTAGCTCTGATACCACTTGATGAACCATGAAGGTCCTGATTTTGACCCGCTTTTTCGATGAGAAGATAAGTTCGGTAGTAGTCGCTCAACTCTCACGATCCTGGCTACGAACTCGCAAGGCTCGAAGCCACGCAATCGCTGACCTGCTCGACAAGTCGTTATCAACCGTGCACGAATACCCGGTTAACCTAATCACGAAAATCGATTCCTGCATACACCAAAAAAACACACAAGAACAAGATAAATAAGCAATCTAAAATTACGAATAAGAATTGAATGCATTGATAAGTGGGGTTCCGAAGAACAATGTCGTTGTTGATCACGCCGACCAAGAGGACAAATAATGAAGCAGCAAAACTAAACTTCAATCAACAAAACCCGAAGAACTAAAGGGGTGGCGGCCACTATCTACAAGAGAGCGGAGAGGCGATGTGGGTACTGTTCACATGTGAATAGTACCACATGAACAGTACCAAACCCTAGGTTGCCTATGTGCCAGGGAGGTGGTCGGCCCAAATACCCTAAAGTGGTGGCTGTTCTTTGGACCCAGTAATTGATACAAGGCCCTCGGCCCAAAGTGAGATGGCGCAGCACCAGATATAAGTGAAGTAAATTCGTCGTCATCAGCCCGTTCGAGTAGAGTTTGACGCAGCCGAGTAGCCCGATTGGAGATGGAGTAGCGGTCCTATCCAGCTGGTTGATGTCCTCATCAAGTAGCATATTTAAAACCTATTCCATGTTAAATTATAATAAAAATAAAAACTAACAAAATTGATTTCACTCAATTTGGAGTTAAAATAAAATACTTATGTATTTTTTAAGTTTAAACAATTTACAATTCATAGATAATTCATTTTGTAATTTTTAAATGTGTTAAATACTTTTATTACGTGAGCTGAGCTAGCCTCTATCGCTGACAGTGTGTAATATCTCAAATTCAAATTAAAAAGATTTGCGTTCGGGAGAGGGAATTTAATCGAAAATTCAACTTTGGGGGAAATCTTCGGATCATGGGCCTCTGGCCCAAGATTTGGGTAGCTTGTTGGCCGGTCCGTTATGGGCCAAAAGTGGGGGGAAGGGCGCCCAAGCGGGGCCAGCCCAAGCCGCACCCACCTCCTCACCCTTAACCCTAGCCCAAACCTCCTCCTCCCTCCCCTTTTCCACCCAAGCCGCCACCCCTCTCCCTCCCATGGCCGCCACCTTCCCTGCCCCCTTCTCACCCTTGGCACCTCCCTCTCCATCCCTCAAGATCGAGCCCTCCATTGCTGCCATCTCCGAAGGTTTCTTCTGCAGCAATCGACCACAAGGAGGAAGACAAGAGAAGGGAGAAGAGGGGAAAAAGGAGAAGGGAGAGAAGATGTTCTTCGTGGGTTTTGTCCATCGTATTTCTAGGGTTCTACAAGGGTAACAGATGTCATTCTTCACTGTTTGATTACTAGAAGATACAAATTCGATTAGGATTGTTGCATCGAATTCTTACTGCTCGTAGTTCGGTTCTGTCCAGAACGTTGCGTGGCCAATTTTGGATTCTTATAGGCCGAATTTGAGATTTCCATCCCCTAGAGATATATGGGAATCGTTATTAGCTTTCAGTAGCCACCAAGAACACTCAATTCCGATTTACAGTTCAAAAGATATGATAGATTCATTCCTGCTGTCCAGAATTCTAACGTGATTTAAATATCAAATTGTCTATTAAGTTTTGATTAAGTTAAGGTCAGATTCAGGGTTTCCACCCAACTAGGTTGTTGTAGTATTTTTGTTAAACTTTCCAGAATGATAAAGAACACTCAATTTGGAGTTGTATAACAAAAGATATGATTATTTCTCTACTACTAAGTAGTTCTGTCAAACAGATTCGATGTTCGACTTTTAGATGATTATTGACGTAGGTTTTTGGCCAAATTGGGAGATCCCACCAACTAGACTTTTGTGTAGGGTATTGTTATCTTTCCATAGGATCTGAGAGCACACCATTTCGAGTCTCAGGTCATTAGTTATGATTTATTTGTACTTGCTGTCCAGATTGTAGTCCTACTATACTATCGGTTTATTTGAGTAGATTGACTTTATAATCCTTGGGTTAGGAATTAGGATGCTATGATTAGAAGTTTCAAGTGATGTCATGTTCACGTGGTTCCTTATTCAACTATTTAATTTGTGTAGGAGGGGGGATTTCGAGTGTAGCAGTTTCTGTCTTGTCTCATAACGCTTCACAGAGCGGAAGGCAAGTACAATGTAATTCTTAATGTTGATAATTGCTGAGTGCTTGTGTTTATACTGTTATTTCTATGATTCATGATTACATTCAATGCTTCATGTTCCTTTCATATCTGTTAATCCATGTTGAAAGAGAGGATGTCATTCATTATACATGTTTCATTCCATTCATTCATTTGTGCATGTTTCTTCCACGGGAGTGGAAAATAAAGACCGATCAATTCCAGTATGGGCACGTAAGACCCACCATTCCAATGTGGGCAGAGTTGGACCCCCGTATGAAACGTTCTTCATACGGGCCTTGGGTCTCTGTATTTTGTTAAATGCGGGCCTAAGTGAACACCGACGGGTGTGTCACTGGCTATACCGGTATAAGCAGAAGTGTAGTATATTCATTCCATTTATTCATAAGTTTCTTTCAGTTCTATGTTCATATTCTTAATGATACTGTATTGTTCTTATTCAGAGTAGTTCCTATAATTATTTGTATTTGCTGAGTTTTGGATTCATTCTTGCCTTTGTTTGTTTATTCTAGGTAATCACTATTGATGTCATTCATGGGAGGGAGTAGAGACACATAATTCATTCACTTCACAATACTCAAGTTTCAATAATATTATTTTGTTCCTGTCTTTCATTCGTTAAGTGGTGAATTGTAATAAATAGAGGTTGATGATGGATGATATCTTTCTCTATGTTATGGTTGATTAAATAATTGCTTGTGATCCTTGTTTACTCCTTTGATATAATTATCTTAGTGGATTCAGTAGACTTGAATAGTTGAAGTTCTGTTGTATGTTGACCTGTTTATATTATTAGATGAGACATTGTTTTAAATTCATCTGCTATATGAATGTTTGTTAGATTCTTTAGGTAACATTTTGGCTTCCGAATAGCCAGGGTGTTACATAGTGGGTCATACGTAACAGTGTTCCTTTTCTTTTAATTTCCGAAATTAAATCGCTACTCACAAGCGGGGACCATATGTCAGCGACTCGCCCTACCCAAATAGTGCATGGACCTCTGGCCCACCGCACAGTGCATGGGTCCATAGACCACGGTGTGGTTTACTATACTAGCTGGGCCCACATGTTGGCGACTAAAAGAGAAAATCAGCGCATCAACTCAACGATTTTTGTGCGCAGGTCCCACATGTCATAGAGATATAGCCAAAACTAAGCGGTTGTTAACACAACTAAGCATTTAATTAGCCCTAAATGACAAAGATTAGCCCAATAAAGACGCTACAATAGCTGTCCAAATCCAACAACGCAGTGCGCTCAGCCGTGAGCTCGCCGAGCGTGTCGCCGACGAGGGAGGCTATGGCGATGCCGGCCAAGGGCCAAAACAGGATCCTTACGCTATTGCGCACCCGACGGTGCTAGCAGTGATGGCTGGAACAGCGTGTAGTGGCGGTGTAGCGAGGTGGAGTGGAGGAGAAGGTACGGTAAAAATGGCAAACACGTTTCAGCAACGTATTCGCCGAAAGAGTGAGAGCACTAGCTACTAGGGGTGACTAAGAGCATACCGAAGTGGAGAGGGGTCAAGGAGCTCGTCAGAGATGGTCCAGTGACAATGACCAGTGGCGACGGCGGTGCTTCAACGAGGAGGAGCTGACTTGAGGACGGAGTAAGGAAATGGGAGGTAGGGGAAGTATCAGTGAGGTTATGAGATGGTGTTCGAGCAATAGATTTGGTTATGGACTCATCACGTTGGAGCTAAGGATGAAGATGAAGCTTGCGGCCAAAGTTGAAGGAAACTCAAATTCCGACGAACCCTGAGGAGGAACGATGAAATCAACTTAGGGGAATGTATCCTCGAGCTCGGGAACATAAGCTGACGCGGGTAGGGAGGAAGAAGCTTCACAGTGGCGGCCAGAACACTGCGGCGGCGTCTCGGCCTACAATGGCAGCTTGCTCTCCTTGGGCTCTCACTCGGTGAGAAGGGAGAAGGAGGTAGGGAATCGCTTGGTGGTGTCGAAAGGGAGAAGAGGACGCTACTGGAGAGCTTTTCTAGACGCTAGGGCGGAGAAATGCGAGGAGGCCGCGGCGATGCTGAGCTCGGTGCACGGCGCACTGGCATGGACGATGCGAGCGACAAGGAGTGATGGTGAGGCGATGGGGGCAGGTTAGGGTGCAGAACCGTGGGCGAACCATGTGCGCGTGTCAAAACAGGTGGGCGAAGGTGGTTGGTGCTGACGCGGGCAGGTGCAGCCATGGCGATGCGCTCGGGTGCTAGCGAGGAGCGTTGGCGACGTGGAGACGAAGGGCTACCGCCGGGGCTCACCAGTCAGCGGCTCAGGTAAGTGGGGGTCGGTTTGGCTTGGTCAAGTTGAACCGAGTCAACTCGGTCGGTTTGACCGAGTTGAAATAAAAAGGCTGAGAGGGTTAGGAATTTTTAGACAGTGTTTCTTAGCTCCAAAAATTACAAAAATTTTATGGGAGGTTCGTGACCCTATGTATAACATTGTGTAATTTTTCTAGAGTTTTTCATTTGGTGGTTATTTCTCTAGAAATATTTCAAGTTTCTAATTTAGGTATTTGACTTTCAAAACTCAACTTTGACTGGCTGTTTTAAAATAGCAAATAAATTCTATAAATTATGAAAATTTTCAGGTGAGTCACTTAGGTTTTCTAAAACCTAGGGAAAATATTTTTATGGTTTGTTCACAAGATTTATGTTGTGCATCCATTAGGGTTATTATTTATAGGAATTGTTGCTTTAGGTTTTCAAAATGTACAAAACCAATGAATGAAAAATCCAAAGAATTCAAATGACAATCAAAATGCATCAAAAGTTTTAATTTTTCATATTTTTGTACATTTAAAACACAAATCCATATTTGGGATGTCCTCTAATTTTTTTTTTTTGTTGAGTAATGGGCTGGTTTGCTACACAAGATGACAAGAGCACTAAACTTTTAATGTTTTATTGCAAATTTTAGTCGCCGAACGGGCAGCTGTAGAAAATTCCACAAAGCTTCGCTGGAACTTTGAAACTTTTGAGCAGGCCTTACAAAACCCTTTTTCTTTTGGAACGGCAGGATTTCGCTAAACTTCCTCGATAATTCAAAGCTTTGGAAGTTTCGAGTAACTTCACTAAGAATTTGAGACTTTCTTGTAAGCTCCACCAAACTTTGTCGTGACTGTCATGGATGTATTGGTTGGAAGTTTCTACAGTCAAAGCTCGTCAGCCGTCACTATATTTTCCACGCAAACGCTAGGTAAGATATGTTAGACATTTAGTACGACTCTTGGCAAGGAGCTGTATTAGACTGTTCCTACACGTTTCAAGGACTCTTATGATTTTATTTTTTTGATCGGATGGCCTCTTCTGAATAGAACCGCTCAGTGTGTTTACCTTTGTCAATGGAGAGAACAAAAATTCATTTGAACCATGATGCAAAGGGAAAAAAAAACTCTTGTATTTTGCACCCAAAAAGTTGAACGAGATAAATATACAAAATTAGTACAGTTGTAAATTGTAACCATCCAGCTCGAAAAGAAGTAGCAGTAGTGAAAGCAAATCATTTACGCCATCCTGATTCCTGCCGTCCTATCCCCTAGGTCCTACCCAGCGAGCTGAGCTGTGCCCACACACGGTGGCGGTCCATCCCACGACGGGGGCACCACCACACCACCGCGGACGCCATTCCTCCCCTCCCTCCCACGTGCTTCCGCATTCAAATTTTCCCCGAGCCGCAACGGCCCACCCGCCCCGCGCCGAGGGCCACACCGCATAGGGGGCGCACCGTGCGACGACGCCCCGCGGACTCGTGGGCGTGCTCCGCACGCGGTGCGGGAGGGCGCATACCAGGATCGGGGAGTAATGGGTGGCAAACAGGAGAAATTTCTCCCGAGATCCGGTGGTACTTCGGGCGATACGGCTCCCGGGGCGCGGTTTGGTCCGCGGGTTTGCGGAACGAGCCCTTGCGTTGCCTGAAATTGCACGGTCACAAATTGATTCTGTACAACTTAGCTATACGACTCGCGTCAATTTCCTTCGTTGCAACGCATTCATTTCTTAGGGGTTCCATTAAAATCATTAGACAGAGCAATGATCAATGCAATGATTTGCAAATCATGACCAAGCCTATTCCGAGGCTTGTGTTAGAAGATACTAATTCCATCATTAATGACCCCATTGGTCTTGCGTAGGGTAAATGGTAACTCATACACAACCTCTCTTAAGTAATCTTTGATAAACAAGACCAACCAATCACCCGATTTGCAACTCCAACACAATCACTGTGATGTTACTTTTAGAGCATCTACAATAGTCCATATCACTTGTTACTAAAGGGTAGAAATATCAATATTTAGGTGATATGGAGAAGAGAATGTGAGCTTATTTTCAGACAAAGAAATAAACAAGTTGTTGATGCCAAGACACAAGAAACAACAAAATAGCTATTGGAGTAGATACAAGAAATAAACAAGTTGTTACCTAAAAACTTGTTTTGTGTATAACAATTAAAGTAGAAATTAAAGTTTTAGATACAAGCTCAAGAAACAATCCATTGAAATGCTTGTTTATTTTTATTAGATTGATTACCATCTCTCCTCTTAGTAACAAGGTAAGAAACAAACTATTGTAGATGCTCTTAGGAGCACACAAATATTCCTCAAAAAGAAAATGAAAAAGAGGGAAGCATATAAAATGGACTTGTTTTGATAGAGCTGAACACAACTTATTAGATTTGTATCAAATACGATTTCAGATCGAATATTAACTCATTCGGGTCAAATTGGGGTATCCACACAATTTGTACATTAACTAGACAACAATAACCTTATCCACTCACATGAAAGGCATGTAATATGTTAAAAAGATTCAAGGAATGATATTCGACACTAAATCGAATTGAAGTGTTTTGTTATTAGTGGAATTGCAACAAGAATTGGTAAATAATTTTCTTGAATTCAAATTCGGATGCGAACTCGTATCGGGAAAACTATGATTCAAATGTAAAATTCAAAACTACATTTACATCCATAAAGCCATATTTGAATACAAATTTGGACATATAATATATATATATTTATCCGAATAAAAAAACATATTCACGAATTCAGCAAACGAACAATTCTATTATTTTAAGAGCCCTTTTACGGTACACTCAGTTTAATACAGACCGTCTATTCTTTTTGATCCAACGGTTCAGATTAGTTAGGATTTAGTTATACTACATCTGGTAGTATGAGTAGTAGAATCCCAAGATGATAGAATAGTAATTGCCTATGTGGGGATCACATGACACAAGAGTAATATTTCTAACCATAAGTGGAAAAATTCATAATATTTTCATAAAAAAATATAAATACAAGGAAAAGTCTCTTATACCCTTAACAGATCAATAATCAGATTTGATTTATATATACTATCAGTATAATATACTGCAAAATTTCTCTATTTTAAATGCGTCTTGCACAGTCAAGGTCAACACCACAAAACTCTATCCAACACAGAAACATTATTATCATTTCAATTTGTGATATTTGTACTAGCGAACATTCTTTCCTTCTTCCAGAAAATTTCTCCGAAACATCAGTGTAGTTTCCTAGTAGAATTAGCCTAGAAAGTACCAGCACAAAGCGCAAAACAACGAACGCAAGCAGGTACACACAACAAACCAAAACTCAGGCCGGAGCTTCACGCACAGCACAGGGCCATGGACGTAATATCGCAGGACTCGAGGGCAAATTCCCGGAAAGCTTAACCACAGCAAGGGGGGCTCACTTGGGAGCAAGGCGCGTTATAAGTACGGAGTGGGGCTCGGACATGGCCATCTCCATCCCAGATTCCGAGAGCTCCAAAGGTCGCTTCGCACCGCGACTCCCCCACGCCCCCACCATATCTCCCCGGCCCGTGCCGCCTGCCCCATCCCGCCTGGTCGCCCCGCCTCGCCTCCTGCTGCCCATCGCCGCCGCCGCCGCCGCCGCGGGCCGAGATGGGGTTCGTGCCCTTCGCCGGGAGGGTCCTCTTCGCCTCCGTCTTCCTCCTCTCCGCCTACCAGGAGTACGCGCCTCCTCTCAGCTCCTCCTCCCCCATTTACCCTCATTGTCGTCGTGCTTGCTTGCTGGGCTCGATTTGGGGCCAGTTTCGTTAGATCTGGTGCGGCGTTCGCGGAATCCGAGGGGTACTGGGGGGTGGGAACACCCCAAGTGTGTGGATCTCGCGGTGGTTAGTTTGTTCCGTGGGGTCCCGGGGTGTGAAGCGCCTGGATCTGGTGAAATGTTTCAGTTTTGTCCATGAAAATGACCAAAATTTGGTTTCTGGTCGTTTTGATCTAACCTTGGGCTGCTGAATTGCGGCATTGATCTGTGGATTTAGAGAGAAATGAAGTAGAGATTTCCGCGGAGACTTTTTTTTTTCATTCTCACTTTGTCTGATCTGGTTAGCGATGGACTTGTTAGCTTGTTGTAAGTGTGATTGCTCTAGTGGTTTTGTAAATATCGTGGACCAGTCACCTTAGATATATCAGAATATCCTAAATTCAAATGGGGCTTTGTTTCAACTTGTGTGGTCCTTCAGCCAAATGAGACATCGGGTGACTAGATTTGCATACTTGATGCATGCTAGAGTTGTTAGATTAGTGCATGTCAAAGTTGACAACTTTGTTGCTGGGCTTTGGTTCGTTAGATGCCTGATGATTTGTACCATTCCACTGTGAATTTAGCATGCAAAGATGCCATATTGAGTTTTGTTCTAGAGCGAGTCACATCACCAATTGGATTTGATGCGATTGTTGATGAAATTAGTGCCGAGTGCCGACAGTCACATAGTGTTTCCACCTAATTTACGGCTATAAAAAAGTTTAACTCCGCCTGTGTAGTTTTCTACGTAGCCTGCCCTAAGCCAGGAAAAAGGAGGAGGGTTGTGTTAGGCCCGACAAGCCAACGTGAAAATCAAGCCACCTTTTCATGGAATGAAACCCAAAATTGGGTCACGCGGGACATACAAGGAGATATCTCTTGGTGTATGTTTTTCGCTGATGATGTAGTGTTAGTTGATAGAGTAGGATATGTGTCGATAGGAATCTCGAGACGTGGAGGAAGACCTTAGAATCGAAGGATTTTAGACTTAGTAGGACTAAAACTGAGTATATGAAGTGTGATTTCAGCGGTGTTGGGGCAGATGATGGAGATGTTAAGCTAGATGGACAAGTAGTGCCTAGGAAGGACAAATTTCGATATTTGGGATCGAGGAAGGACAAATTTCGATATTTGGGATCGATGCCCAAGTGAGACGGAGAGATTGATGAAGATGTGAGCCATAGGACTAGAGCGGGATGGGTGAAATGGCGCCAAGCATCGGGTGTCCAGTGTGACAAAAAAGTCCCTTAAAAGTTAAAGGGTAAGTTATATAGGACGACGATCAGACCCGCGATGCTATATGGAGCAGAATATTAGGCGACTAAAAGACAACATATATAGAAGATGAGTGTAGCGGAGATGAGGATGTTGCGGTGCATATGTGTCCACGCAAGGCGAGATCGAATCCGCAATGAAGATATACGTGATAGGGTGGGGGTAGCACCAATTGAAGAGAAACTTGTCTAACCATCGCTTGGGATGGTTTGGACATCTCCAACGGAGGCCTTCTAAGGCACCGGTACGTAGTGGAATTTTAAGACGTACTGAAAACGTAAGAAGAGGCAGAGGTCGACCAAGACTAACGTGGGAGGAAGCGGTTAAAAGAGATTTGAGAGATTGGAATGTAGCTAAAGAATTAGCTTTGGATAGGAGCGCATGGAAGTTAGCGATCCACGTATTGGAACCATAAGAAGGTTTAGGGGCTGTGTTTTAGGCTCTCGGCTCAGATGACAGGATGTACGGCATAGGGTTTTAGCTTTGTAGGTTTTTTTTCTTTATTTTTATTTTATTTGCAAGGCTCTCGTCTTTTTGACCTTGAGAAGGTTTCATTCCTAGCCTACCCCAACTTGATTGAGACCAAAGGCTTTGTTGTTGTTGTTGTAAAAAAGTTTAAGGGGAAAACATTTAAAATTAATGTCTAATATGGAAGTTTTTTTTTTTAATAATTAAGGATTTGCCACTATATAGATGTGCGTTTTAGGATTTGCCACTTAATATATCACTGACATGTGAGTCTGGGGCTACATGTTAGTGAGACATGGAGTGGCAAATCCTAAAACGCACATCTATATAGTGGCAAATCCTTGAATCCCCCCTTTTAAAACTAGCGAGGTTGCCGTTTGGTAAAGGAGCTAGTTCTGGGCTATTTTTCGATGTGACATCAGGTCTTATACGACATTATCTTTCTTGCAAAATCATCAAAACATTATTTGAGGCTCCCACATACCAAGCTTCAGTGTTATTGAGGTGTCCCTGACAAGTTTGTTCACTTGAAAGTGAACCTGTTACGTGATCAGAGATCCACTAAAAAGAAGAACCTGAATTTGGTGGGTGTATGTGCAGTATTTATAAAATGTAACCTGAATAGATGGTTGATCCTGATCCGCTTAGGAATTTGCTGCCAATTCACAAAATGATGTTTGGTGAGGTCTACTAAACATGCATACAATCTCTTGATTGACTGGGTGCTCTGATTATGTATGATATGAAAGAGCCAATAGATTGAAGTGGTAGTGATGAGATTGGTAATCTAACATGTGTTTAAAAGCCAGTAGGTCAACATAAATGTTTCACCCTTTTATTGGATGTTCACAATTTACCTGACTAGATGGATGATAAATATGTTGGTATTATTCTGCCCTTTTTTTTATCACGCTGCATTAAGTTTTGAAGAAAGAACATACGATGCATGCTCATTTTTAAGTTATACTTGGTTCTGATTGCAGGTTTAATGAATTCGGAGCTGATGGTGGGCCAGCTGCAAAGGCCCTTCAGCCTAAGTTTAGCATTTTTACCAAAAATATTTCTGCACATCTGGGAGTAGTTGTGCCTCATGTTGAGGTGAGAATTTACTCATGATACACTTTATGTAGTCCTAAAGTTCTCTAGTCATTAATTAGTTTTGCTTTCTTTTTCTTTTAAATTTATCCAGTTGAAGCATGTGATTGTTGCTACCATTGGTCTGAAGGGTCTGGGAGGTCTCCTTTTTATCTTCAGCAGTTCGTTCGGTGCTTATCTCCTGGTATATACTCAGCAGCCATCATGCTATATCATAATTTATTTTCTTTAATCTTCACATTCTCATTCGTGCTGATGTTATTTTAGCACTTCACTGAAAAAAAGAGAGTTATATATCTAGAACCGTGAAACATTTTTCTTGTTCTGGGTTATATAGTAATATAGGACCCCACATGTACAAATGCCTTATTTCAAGGTGCTCTTGATGGGGATATTTGTCATTTATCTGGTGAAAATGTGTTTCAGAAAATTTATCTACTGAATATTATCCTGCAGAAAGCACTGTCATTTGGCCATGCCGTGTTCATTAATTTTCATTTGAATTTAAATGCTAGCAAATTACTTGGGACTGGACTATTCACATATTTGGGCTTATATATTTATTTAGGTTACTTTTAAATTTATCGAACCTGGTCACCAAGATGTTCTTTTACGTTTTCTTTGTGTTGTGGTGCTGTGTATCTAAGAACTGTTATATACTGATACATTCAAACTTGGTATAATGACACACTCCCAGTTCATGTGTTTATTTGATGAGTAATTTTAGCCCATAAAGCTGTTTGGCACTTTTTTAATGCAATCTCACCACATTTGATAGCTGGTTTGTTCCTTCAGTATCAAGTAATTTTGTACAGTGACTGATGACCTACATGTATTCCTGTTACCAATTACTCTTGTTTCAATTCGAACATTAGTAGTTGTTAGTTGTTTGATGCAGAGGATATTTGTTTTGGTTATATAAGAGGTTTATCTGACGTAGTTTTAATGCAAGTAACATAATCTATTTCCTGGTCTCTGAATAGTTTATTTTTAGGGTTTAAATATAGTTTCCTCCCAAGTTTTAGCCAGATCTTGTTAGTGTTGTAATGTCTGGCCTTCTGGTACTCTGCTGGAGAAAATATTCAGTGGTAGCAACTTCACCCTTTACTTGGTTAAAGATGACCTATTGCACATAATTTTACTTGGAGGAATTCATTATTTGCCCTCGGCTAAGTTGCGTTTTCAGATTTTACACATCTTCCCGATGTAATACATTTTTTGTCCTCCAGTTAGTCTATTTCTTCGTTATTTGCCCTTTTTGCATTATTTTAATCATATCCATCTGTTTTTCCCGTTTTGGTCATGCGAAATGACCGTCTTACCCTCCTGTTACCGTGCGCATCTCCTTCTCCTCCTCAATTCCATTCCATTCCTCCTCCCTCCACATTCCACTTGCCTCCTCAGCTTCTCCACCTGCGCCCTCGGGAGCCGCATCTTGAGCCGCACGGGGGTGGCGCCCCCGGCCGGGCCGGAGCCGCCGGCGGTGGGAGGTGGGCGTGGCGCCGAGGAGAGGTCAGAGGTGGAGCGGCAGGCGAGCATGAGGGACTCGAGCGCTCGCGGGCGCCGATCGCGGAGGTTGTCGGACCAGGCGCGGTGCGGGGGCTTGGCGGTGTGGCGGCGCGGGAGGGGCGCATCGGGGGCCAGCGAGCGCCGAGGAGCTCAAGGGGCGCGGCGCGGGGGCCTCCTGCTCTCCCTCCTCTCCTCTCCTTCCGGCGCCTCCTCCTCCTCCTGCTCTCCCTCCTCTCCTTCTCCTTCAGCGACGGGCGGAGGCTTTATGGTGGCTGGATCTGGTCGGGGACGGCCGGATCCGACATCTCCCTCCTCCGGATCTGGCCGGATCTGGCAACTCCCTCGCTCGGGTGTCGGGTCTGCTCATGTTCGTGCTCGGTGGGGGCGGCTTGGTCCGAGGCGGCCTCGCAGGCGTGACGGTGGCTCTGTCCTCGTTCTCAGGCCAGCCCCATTCCCCTCACACCCACCCAACCAAATCTCTTCCGTAGCTGGTCGAAGAAGCGGAGGCCGAACACGTTGCCGAGGCCGACGAAGAGGACGATGCCAGTGAGGCGGTGGTGCTTGATGTGCCCGAGCGTGGCGGTGCGCTGGTGGTGGCGCTCCTTGCGCGTGGCAGCCTTGGCGGCCGTGAAGTTGTCCTTATACGTCACGTGCCGGTACATGAGCCCCGTGGGGCCTAGCAACCGCGCCGTCGTTGGCACCTCCGGGGCGGCCTCCACCACCACCCACAGTAGTGTTGGCGCCACCAACCGCAGCGCGTGCGCCATCCTCATCAGCGCCGCCGCCCGCTCCCTTGCATGCATTCTGTTGCTCGAGTTGTTTGCGTTTGTGATTGTTTCTGGAGGAGAAAAAAAAGAAGCGAATGTTGATTTCTCGTCATGTGTTTCATGTTGTTTTCTTTGGATCTATTGTGATTGCCATGCCGGAAAATTCCATGGTGCGTTCTCTCGATTCCTGGATGGTTCTACATCTTGTGCTGTTTGATTTCACCTTTTTCATAATTCAAGATCAAGGTCAAGCGATTGATTTTTTGAACTGAATTTTGCCCAATTGGTACCCAGTGCTCTAATGGTGCTGATTTTTTTTGGTTTTGAATTGTAATGTCGTTCTTGCCCTGTTCGAAGTGGCTGTCCTATTTGTGATTCTTATAACATTTCCTTTATCTGGGATGATCTTATATCATTGTGATTGACGCATGCCGTGTAATGGTTCTCTAGCTGCTCTAGCTCATGACGAAGCAGAGGCGAGCAGATTTGGTCGGGGTGCGAGGGGAACGGGGCTGACCCGAATGAGGGGGTAAATGGGTACTTTCGTGTGCTTATAACAGGAAAATGGGCAAAAACGATTAAAATAATGTAAAGAGGGCAAATAACGAAGAAACAGACTAAGTGAGGGTAAAAAATGTATTACATCGGGAAGGAGTGTAAAATCTGAAAACGCAACTAAGCCGAGGGCAAATATGAATCTTATGATCACTGCTGAATGACGGGGTCTTACTTTATCTGGTGCCTTGTGTTGTTGTATGCTTCTGTACACATTTTGCTGCATGCTGTCAAAGTTAGAGCATCATTAGTTCATAATTTCCTGATTTTACTCCTGTGGATACTGTGCTATGATATGATAGATGAGTAGATAAGTTGATTTAACTTTTGGGCCTCTGGTCGTACGAACTGCCGTTTCCAGACTCCCTAAGCACTATGATATGTGCTAATCTTATTCTGTTTGTTGTGAATTTGGACCAATCTGCTGTGTTGGTTTGTTCTTGCAACCTCCTTGCACACTATCTAATGAAGTTATTTGTTGCTGCAGTTGTTTTACCTCGCTTTGATCACACCTGTTGTCTACGACTTCTACAACTACGACATTGAGAAGGCTGAATTTGTGCAGCTCTTCATCAAGTTCACTCAGGTAAGGATGCAAATTCCCACCTGTTTGCAGATCTGTCAAACAAGGATTACTTTGTCATAGCTGAATAACCCATGACCCCTTGTGATTGTAGAATCTGGCACTCTTCGGGGCTCTTCTCTTCTTCCTGGGCATGAAGAACTCCATTCTCAAGCGGCAGACCAAGAAGAAGGCTCCCAAGTCGAAGACAAACTAGGGCGTTTTAGATAGTCTCCAGGCGGTGTGGGAGAAGGTCTATTTTGAAACACAAGCTACAGTATCAGTGTCGTTGTGCTGCCCTTATAGGTATCGGATCCTTTTTTGAAGGGCAGGGCCGTAATGAGGTGTGAGTGGAGGGGCTAGGTGACTAGATTGTATCATCATGTACTTGCGATTTGTTTGTTGGACTAGGTTGCCAAGGGTTTAGATTATCCATTTGTTTATTTTGCATTCAATCTTATTACTGATGCAAAAGATTACTTGGGTTTATCTGCTTGGGCATTATTGTTGGTGTTGATTCAGCTCCTTTGGGCATTACTATTTGGCTATTAGCTATCATTTTTTTAGTTGAGCGGGCATGCAGAATCCGAGAAGGCCATATTGGGCTCTTTACGTTCCGGGATGTGTGGAATTCAATTCTTCAGTGGCTCCCGTTCCATGTGGGCTTCATCATGCGAGCCCTTTGTGATTGTTGCTAAACCCTGGAAGGCAAGGCATCGGGTATGTGATCTGCGTTTTTTTAAACAATATTATTTTAAAAGAAATTTATAAAAATAAAGTCGACTTTTTTTTATACAAAACTAGACTAGTGTTACCGTTTGAAATGGCAAAATTGTCTTGTTGCTATTCCAAATGACGACAATAGTCTAAAACAGTGTAGAGAAGTTCTCGTCGCTAATTAAAATGATGACATGGTAGGAGCGGAATTAGGTGGGGTGCCGGGTATGCACCAGCACCCCTAAAATTTTTAAAAACTGCCAACGATTAGTTCAGAGAATCATAGTTCAGTGCCTCAGCCAACCCCAGCCGGGTTGACACTGATGAAAGTCCAGCCTAGTAGCCGAAATGCCGTAAGTCCAACCCACAGGCCACAGCTAACTCAAGCAGTCTACAGTCACAACTCCAATCCTCTCAGCTCTCCGCCTCCCCAACCCTAATCTCTCCTCCCTAGACCCTGAATTCCCCAATCCCCAACGCTACAAGCTCGCGATCGCATGGCCGCAAGCTGTTATGACGAGTCGAGGAGCAGCGGCGATCGCGACGGGGCCGTGGACGGCTTGCTTGCGGCGCCGCGCGCGGTCGAGCGAGTGGAGGCTGCGAGGCGTGGCGGCGAGATCGCGAGCGCCAGACGAGCTCACAGGCGGCCGCGCGCGCAGACGGAGCAGTGCCTTGTCGCCTCAGCGCTCGGGCGGTGCGACGTGGGACGGTAGGAGGCGGTGCAGCGGGAAGCGGCGGCCGGCGGATGGAGCCGAGCGTTGGTTGCTTGACTAGTTGACTTGGATTGGATTTGGAGCCTTGGAGTTGGAGGAGAAGTAGAACAACAACGAGAGCCGAGAAGGAGTGAAGGACTGAAGGAATTGGTATGCCGTCTCAGTCTCTCAGATTCTCAATGATTTTAAATTTTTAATTGTGAATGGTATGCCATACAACCATAGTCCTAGGCTAGTCCAATTCCATACGTATGTTATATTATTATGTGAATATGAGCTTAATTGTGAATGAAAATTTGAACTATTTGCATTGTACTTTTGACAAGTTTGGAACCTATGTGTTGGATTTATGGTATTATGAAATTATTGTACAAACTTTAGAATTATGAGTATCAAGTGTGCACACTCATTGGAAAATTTCTAGTTCCGCCATTGAGACATGACCCTATCGCCACTCCAACTGGCGATGGGACCCTGTCGCTATTTCAACTGGCGACAGGGACATCTGTCTGTTTTTTAATGTCTATTTTCGACCACATATTTTGCGGACAAATCACAATGATATTATAGAACATTAGGCATAACGTCATCACATTTTTCATCGACAAATCACAATGATATTACATAATATTCAGTGCAACGTCCTCACATATTTTGTCAACAAATCACACTGATATTACAAAACATTCAGCATAACGTCACCACCTAGTTTTTCGATAAATCAAAATGGTATTATAAAGCATTGAACACCACATATTTCAACAAGACGAATCTTTCCTGTAGTCACGACCTCAACATCCGCCATGTCAGCTGTCTCGAGTGGGGCGGTCGGATGAGGTCCCCGCGGCATCGTCCGGGCTTCCGATGTTTTCTTCATTCTGTGGATTTCTCATAAGGTATTTCTTGAAGGTGTGCCCAGACTCCTTGCAAATTGAACACTTCTTCATACGACGTCCGGTTTCTGCTTCGTCCATGTCGTTCTTGATACACCGTACCTACCGCTGGCTAACCTTTCCCTTCAGACTATTAATGTCTACGGCCCAGATAAGTTGTTCTCAGGTCGGATGGCCAGTGAAATGGCAAACCACGTCGTAACCATACAGCTTTGCACTCTACGTTGCATTACCTCCTCCTTGTTGAAATAATTAGAGAGGTACTGGCCGGAATGCTGCGCCACCGTCGAACATACGGCGAGTAGGGTCTATACAGAAGAAGAGGCTTGTTGCAAGTGCATACGCAACTAGCACGATGTAGCATGCACTCGTGGGTGATCCTCTCGCGGTTTGTCCCGTGACACCCTTTATCCTTGCACAGTATCTCGAAGCGAAGCTCCCTTGTACCCATCTTGAATGCTCGGTGCATCTCACCCTTTTTGATCTTCTCCTTCATGTACTTGGTGATCATGGCGGAATACAGTACTCTGTCATTTACCATAGCGAGCGACGTGTTGTTGCTTCTATCAACAAAATAATTTGGGGTACCGCGGAGAATTACCTTTACAATACAACCAAAGGGAGGCACCTAGCACCGCACATGACCTAATTGTACACCTCGACTAGATTAGTTGTCATGACACCATATCGAGCATCACCCTTGTCATGTAGCAGCGACCACTTCTCCTTAGGCTCTTGCTCAATCCAGTCCGAGAAGCATTTCAACTGCGCCCTGTCTTCATCTTCACACTAGGACCATATGTGGGCAGCTGTGTCAACACTTTGGGGGCCTGGTCAACGCTTGTAGCAGACTTTTTCGGTGCCTCCTTTCTGTGCGTCTGGGTCCGTTCATCCAGAATTTTTTAGAGCACATCAAACTTTCGATGTTGGTTCTGGATGCATAGCCGCTTGAACAGGTTCATCAAGTTCTTGTTGCGGAACTGTTTGTAGAAGTTTGCACCCAAGTGCCTCATGCACCACCTGCTCTGCAGATCCACACATGGAAGTGGTTCGTTCTATCCTTGTTGTAGCTGAGTTATTGCACTCAGCAAGGCCGCATGCCGATCATGTATGACGCATACGTTAGGACGACCCTGTACAACAGAAATTCTTAAATTCCTCAGGAACCACAACCATCTGTCCGTGTTCTCACTTTCAACGAATGCGAATGCCACGGGAAGAACTTGATTGTTTTCGTCCGTTGCTATTGCAGCTAGTATCTAACCATTGTACTTTTCAGTCAGGAATGTGCCATCCACAAACAAGATTGTACGACAGTATCAGAATGCATTGATGCATGGACTAAACGTGAAGAATGCTCGCTTCAATACCCTCTTATTGCCCCACTTTGGATGCGTGAAATCTTTAATGACAACATGAGTACCGGGATTCCTGTTCTCTATGACTTAGAGTTGGCTGGACAGGTTGTGGTAGGAGTCCTTGAATGTACCGAGCCTTGATTCTAATACCTTTTATTTTTCCCTCCACGCCTTAGTGTATTGGAACTTTGCCTTAATCGTCTGAATGATGAATCGTAGTTCAAAATCTATATTATCCATGATCTCACCGTACATGATATTTGCAATAAAGCCTGATGATAGGTTCTTGTGGGACTACACTGACTCAACGACGACACATGTGTGAGTGACCACTATAGAGCATTTCCAGTAGGTGTCCCACTTAGGCTGAAATACGTACAGTCGCCAAGGGCATCTCTTTATGCCGCACTTCACGTCATAACATCTTGGGTTAGACTCGACGACTGTGAATGTACGCCGTACCGACAAGGCCCAGAATTTGACGGCCTCCTGCACGGTCTCCTTGTATTTGTACATAGATCCTTGCTTGACCTCACTCTGGTCGTACTCCCATGGCACACAAGAGCCTTTGTTAACGACGAGATTGTCGAACTGGTACGTGTTCCACTCAGATGGAACCGTTTGCTGTTCCATAGCATACTCATCGTCGGATCCTTCGTCTTCTCACAATGCAATGCAGTCCTGGTCTTCGAGATCCATTCTTTAGACTAGGGCTTCCAGCTCCCCACCCTCGTCAGCAAGCCCAGTAGCTTGCCTGATTGAAGGAGCCCCTTCCACATAATCTTCATTGACATCATCAGCAACTCCCAGATCTTTGGCCATTGTGTGCGTCGCGCTGTGGCTAGAGCCCCCAACTTCTTCTTCGGTATTATCACCTTCTTGTTCAGCCGTCGATGCAAAAGTGGGCTTGGTATATACCTAGGGCAGAAGGAGCAAATCCCACCGTTCATCCCTCGCCTTGCGTACATACGACTGACATGACCTTGTTCCCATAAGCTGCACTAACCCCAATATGTGCCCTGTGGTGTTCGGATGGCAAGACAACTCAATCTTAGATCATACATAGCATGGTCCAAATTGAATATGTGGAACAACCACCGCATCACAGCGCCCATGTACGCTGCTCTGATCTTGTTAGGGTTATGATCGCCGATTGGAAATAATGCAAATCAATCCCCTTAGAACCCTCAAGAATAGTCCTCTGATCGTAGTAAATTTTAAAATTGGTAGCGTCCAACATATTTGACGTAGTGCACCGTAAATAATATTTTCACAATTAACAACATATTTAAAACTAAACTACCCATTGAAAAGAATTATGTACAATATACTACACTACTTAACCGTACATCAAAAACTATGTAATCCATTTGGTTAAAAAAATTACCTGAGAGGTGGACGACCAGATGGGCAGCGTTTCGCTAGCTTCTCTCCTCCCCTCTCCTCCCTTCTGTTTCTCTCCCTTCCCTCCCCTCTTTCTCTTTTCTGAATAAAAGTGAGTTTTGCCAGAATTTTGGGATATTTTATAGGGTAGATTGTGCTGCTTTTTAGAATGACGATAGGGATTTGCGGAATCTCTATCGCCATTTGAAATGACGATTTTTCTAAATTTTAATATTAAAAAATTTAGGGACTTGCGAGATCCCTCTCGCCATTTGAATTGACGATTTTTGTAAATTTTAATATTAAAATTTTTAGGGGCTTACAGAATCCCTGTCGTCATTTGAAACGACGGTTGTCTTAAATTTTAATATTAAAAATTTTTAACTGAGGGATCCATGTCGCCAGTTGGAGTGGCGATAAAACTATGTCGTCATCTCAATTGGCGACAGGGACCTTTCTGCACTGTTCTAGGCTGTTGTCGACATTTGGAATGGGGATAGGATAATTTCGTCATTTCAAATGGCGACAGTAGCATAGTTTTGTAAAAAAAAAACCTTTTTTAATTTTTTTTCTTTTAAAAATAATAATATTTTTTGAAAAAACTATATGATCTGCTCTCAGGCTTGTCCTCTGCCTACAAGGCTATGGCTACAACGATGTTGCGGATTATAAGGCCCTAACGGTCTAATGCCTAGACCTGACGAGGATGAGTCGTCAAGAATGGTTCCCCAACAGGTTAATGATGGACAAGGGGGAGAAGTCCCATGACCGTCGGGTGAAAACCTGGCCATTCTTGGCACAAGTCCAGAAATAAGCTCGCCTCAAAAGGAAAAAAAGGTGAATAAGCAGCGCATTCTGGGACCCAAAGGGTGCCTTAGTCGGTTAGCAACAAATGTAATAGAGAAAATTGCATGGTAGGTCTTTGAACCTGTGAGATTATGTCACTTAGCTCTCTGAACTTGTATTTTACCTTTTCAGTCTCCTGAATTTGTGAGGTTGTACTACTTAACTCCCTGAACTTACATTTTATTTTCTCAGCCATCCGAACTTGCAAGGTTGTATCACTTACCTTCGTGAGCTTACGTTGAAGCGAAATTCGTCAGATATGATGCTGACGACTTCGTCCCCTTCGAGTCCGGTGGACTCGTTGCCTCCCTGTTCCGGCCGTGTTCATTGTCCCCATCACATCACACCGACAAAAACGAATTCTTCGGGTCCGAGAACGCACCGTGCTTGCGTCTTCGCCGGAGCTTCACCGTTGCAGCTTGTCGCCGCCCTTGCCTCCTCTGAGTCGATCATGAGAGAGAGAGAAGTACATTCCCAGTGCCAGAGCAGGGGCATAGTACTTTTCTCTCACGGTGATTCGCCAGCTTAGTCTTTTGTGTTAGCAAACGACCAAATTGACATCGTGCAAGGTGAGTAGCTTCTGCTCTGGTACTGAGAATATACTTCTCTCTCACGGTTGACTCAGAGGAGGCAAGGACGAGGGCGGCGTCAAGCTGCGACAGTGGAACTCCGACGAAGACATGAACACGGTGCGTTCCTGGGTCCGAAGAATCTGTTTTTGTTGGTGTGAGGTGACGGGGATGATGAACAAGGTTGGAACGGGGCGGTGATGAGTCCATCGGACTCGAAGGGGTCAAAGTCGTCGGCATCGCATCCGACGAACTTTGTTTTAACACAACTTCAGAGAGCTAAGTGGCACAACCTCACAAGTTCAGAGAACTGAGAAAGTAAAATAAAAGTTTAGAAGCTAAATGGTATAACTTTGTAAGTTTAAAAACCTACAATACAATTTCCTCAGTGTAATACTACTAATAGGGAAGTCTGAAGTTCCACAGAGCCTGTTCATGATTGTCCCCGGGAGAGCGAAGTACAGCGTAAAGGAACCGCCACAGGCTGCTGCACCTTTAAACGCGGTTTCGCAGTGTTGCTGCACCTGTTGTCCGTAGCCAGTCCACCATTATCAGACAAACCGAGGGCGCCAAGTCTGAACGGCACAGCGGACGCTTCCTTCTCTGAGAGCGAAGGAAGCAAACGTGTCAACCTCTAGGCGAGTAGCATCCTGTCCCAACTATTCTCCAACATTGCTAGGCGCGTTTCCCCCCCAAACTTCTGCAACGCTTGCCCGTGTCTCCAGGACGGCCCATGCACGAGTGCATCCGAGTGAACCGATCGGTACGTCAAAATTAGTAACCCAAAAGAGATGAAAAAAGCACAGCGCACGGCGGCGTACAGCGGTGTTTTTCTTTTTCCAACTCACACGCAAGAGGTAACAACGGCAGTGTTTCACGGCAAACAGCGACTTAATTCAGACAGGTTCATTCATGCATCGCCAAGGTAAGTAGTAGATTCATGCATCCAAAAGGCCGGTCAAGCCCCTTCCCCTTGGTCCTCTAATACGGCCGAATATTCCATAGCGGCCAACCTACCTCAAGTTTCCGGTTTTAAAACGCTCTTTTGTTTGCCACGCCTGCCTAGTGGTAGTGGCACCAAACTGGAGTCCTTATCACGAACTCTTGCTTGCGTTGGACGTGGGACGCAGCATGAAGCGACTCCATCACTTGTTCTCTTGCGCCTACTCTAAATTGACCGATTAACGAACATTAATTACTCGTATACTATCAGGTCACAAAGGATGCAGCATCACATGTACGTGCTACCATCATTTTGTTAACTACAATTAATAATTTGTTTCGGATAGTTTTAGAGGGGGTTGGAAGATCTGTCTCCACATCGAGCTACACCATCTACTTCACGCTTAATTAGTTACACACTACACGCTTGGCATAAAAACAAAACGAAAACAAATAGACAAATCGTTTTTTAATGGGATTATTCTTCTTGAGCCTCTTCGTGCAGAAAGCGACGCGATTGCGTCGTGTCCCGCGACCGTCGGGCAGGGCGCGCCCGTGTGGCCAGATCTGTCCCCCAATCTCTGCTCTCCAGACGCTACGTCGCCGTGCACGTAGGATCATCGATCGAGCCCGCGAAAACCAATAGATTTAGTTTAGGAACACTGACATCCGGACGTAAGACGAGAGCTTTCCCATAGTTCGCTTTTTTTTACTGTTGGATCTCACTTAAGAGTCCATCTTCTAACCGTCACATCTACCATCGAGGTGGCACAACACCCCACTGTCCGAATTTTTTTCAATTTAACCCTTTTTTTTCGTAAAAAACGCACATTTATACCCCTGGTAGTCTTATTTTCAGTTTTGGACCAGGTGGCGCGCCGTGACTCACGGCGCCGAGAATACAGCTTCGGCGCCATGAGTCACGCCGAGGTCCCGAACCCCAGCTGGCCAGGCGGTGCCTCGGCGCCGTGACTCATGGCGCCGAAGTCAGTTACCTCGGCGTGACTCATGGCGCCGACCTCGGCGCCACGGATCTCGGCGCCGAGCATTCAAAACCGACCGCGGGCCTTCTTCCTCCTTCCTCTCTCTCTCTCTCGCCGGTTTTGGGAGGAGCGCGCGTCGCGCCCGCGCCGCCGCCTCCGCTCCGCTTCGAAGCCGTCCCGCGGCCAGCCGCTTCGAAGCCGGTCCACCGCCGCTGCCGCCGCCCGAGCCGCTCCTCCTCCTCCGCCGCCGCGCCGTCCCCGCGCCGCCCACACGGCCGTGGCCGATGAAGAGAAGCGTGACCGCCGGCCGAAGGTAATTTTTTTTTTAAAGTAAAGGTAGTTAGTAATTGTAGTTAATAAGTAAAATTTGGTTATAAATTGTAGTTAGTAAGTTTAGTTAGAAATTGTAGTTAGAAATTGTAGTTAGAAATTTAGTTAGAAATTTTTTTTAGAGTTAGAAAATGTTGTTAGTAAATTTAGTTAGTCATAGCAATTTTAGTTAGATATGATGCAGTTAGGGTTTAGATATATAGTTAGACATAGCTAATTTAGTAACATATAATGTAGTTAGGGTTTAGATATAGTTAGACATAGTTAGAAATTTTAGTTTGTTTAGTTACATATAGTTAGTTAGACATAGTTATTTAGTTACGTATGCAATTAGTTAGTATACTACTTTACTATTAGACATTAACAACCACTCGCCTTTTGTATGGATTAGATGAACAATCTAGTAACCTTGCACCATGGAGGCAGTATTGAGAAAGATGGTTATGGAAATGTGTCATTTGTTGGGATGGAAAGTGTGTCCTGCCGCTTAGTGATCGTCCGTCTTATGGTGAATTGGTCGCTAGAGCTCGTGAGGTTCTTGGTTCGAATGGTAATGAGGATGGCATCTCGATTGAGGTGTACTTGAGTTTGGTTCTAAAGACTCTATTTTTAGGCGGATGGTCTCAATTGACTCGAGGATCGATGGCAAAATTATGTCAAATCGGTGATGAGGACCCAATATCAATGTTTGGATTTGTTTGTGCGGAAGTTGTCCATTGATCCCAATCCTCATGGGCATTCACCCCTCATGGGCATTCACCCTTTATGGGCATTCACCGATTTAGGTAGTCCTCCCCTTTGGACCCCGTTACCCAATTGTGATGCGGATGTGAACGAGCCGGTTGTGGTACCCGATGCTCAATCCGCCCCGAATGAGATTGGAATTTCTCATCCTACGGCCCCTCAGGAGATCCCTTTGACTCAGAACCATCCAAGTAAGTGTCGTAGTACCACTTTAGTTTACCGTTCATTAATCTATTCCTTTGTCTCACTTGCCATCCTGTGTGTGGTTGTGATGCAGTAGATGTTCTGAAAATGATGATCGTCCTCCTGTGGCACCTTCAGGCAACATGGATCAATTCTGTAGGGCCTCTAACAGTGTTGATGTTCAGATTGATGATGATGAGGAGCCTTATGGGACGGCTAGAGCCGTTGATTCCGATGAAGACCGGCCTGTTGCAGCATTGACACAACAAGATATTGAGCTCATCAGACAATTCCGCTAATCGTGATCCAACTATTGAAGAATTCAGCGACCTTAGTCATTCCCAAGGTGCTTATGCGAGAATGCGAGACGAGCGAGTTGTTAGAGGCTCCTGAGCGGGGATAGCATGGAAATCAAAAGGGTTTGGTCTTCAAGGACTTGCCTACATTGAGAAGGTGGTTACGAGAGTATTCGTGAAGCGCAAGAGGCCTTTCAAGGTTAGGCATTCCTATGTGCAGCGTGTTACAGTGGTGTATGAGAAGACCGATTGTAATTGGAGGGTGTGTGCTAGGAAGCGAAGGACACAGCAAGTTCAAGATCACAAAATCGTTGGCCCACACTTGTGCGAATCAAACTTGAAACGAAGCATCGCGGTTGACATCTACCCTCATTGCGAGATCACTATACTCAATCGAAGGCAGCCCAATTTGAAGGTGAGGACAATTATGGAGATGACACAAAAGATGTTCGGATCGACATAAGGTATGGAAAAGCATGGAGGGCAAAGCGGCGAGCACGGAAGATGATATATGGGGATTGGGAGGAGAGTACGGCGGTTGCGGCATTGTTCAATGCAATGAAAGCGCTTAATCCGGGCATGCATTACGAGTACATCCCCAAACCAAATGAATGGAAGGATGGAAGACAGATTTTCTTCCGCGCGTGCAGTGTTTTCCACGATGCATCGAGGCATTCGGGCATTGTCGTCCCGTCTTCTCCATTGATGATACTTTTCTTCTTGGCAAGTACATGGGCACATTGTTGATAGCCATTTCCGTTGACGCAGACAACACATTGGTCCCTCTTGTGTTTGCTTTGGTGGAGAGGGAGAACAAAGATAGTTGGGGATGGTTCCTGCGGCTTGTTCGGATACATGTTGTTGGCCCCGCAGGAGGTTGGTGTCATATCGGCGGACACGGGGCATACTTAGTGCTTGTCTGACAGAGCAGATTCCGGTGCGCACCTATCCATCACGGTGGTGCACTCGGCACCTCGCCGAGAATTTACTCGTAAGGATGGTGCGAAGGATAACTTTCCTCTTTCGAGGAGGTTGCACGCCCGACTTGAGGTGTCGTTGTTGAAGAGAAGCTGAACAGTGAAAGCTGGAACAAACACGGAGGGTGAGACAAGTGGTTGAGAGGCTTGCTTGAGGAACCCGAGAAATGGACTAGGGCCTATGACCAAGGTGGCTGGAGGTATGAGTTTCAGACTAGCAACATGGCTGAATCATTTAATAGTTTGCTAAAGGGTATACGTGTCATGCCCGTCAATGCAATCGTATCATTCACCTTCTACAAGCTTGTTGCGTGGTTCAACACGAGGCACTTGGATGCAATGGCACGGCAGTAGAAATGAGACATGGGCACCTAAACCCAAAAAGCATCTGGAGAGGGCAAAGGATAGGGCTCGCACACATGAGGTGTCATGTTTTGATCATAGTACGGGCAAGTATGAGGTCATTGAAAGGGGTGGTACAATGGCCGATGGTGAGGTCCGCCGTCAAGGAGTCATATTGTCGTGCTCATTGATTTCTCTTGCGTGTGGGAGAACAAGACAAGTACCACTTTCCATGTTCTCGCTATGTTGCGGCGACTAATCATCGCAACTATGCGTCATTGAGCGAGGATACCTAGGGAGTTCGTTGATACCCTTGTTCTTACATGGTCTCCCGTTTTGAGCCTTACGGACGAGGATAGTGGTCTCCTTACTCGGGTCCGAGTACATAGCCGATCCAGTTGTCGTTGGAACAAGCGTGGGAGTAGAAAGAGGATCGGACACAAGATGGTTATGGATCAAGTTTACGGAAGGACAAGGCGAGGAAGAGCAACCCCTTTCTTACGGACCCGAGCATAACCAATGTGGCAAATCACGGCGGACTTGGCCATAATTCTCGTACTTATCACCGCCATAATTCGATGCAAATAAATAATTATCAAGGGTTTATTAATTACTAACTTCGTATTTATTCCACTCTTGTACTCAATTTTACATTTTACTGTAACTAACATTTGCTATTTATGTTTGCAGGATGGCGCAGTTCCACCTCCTGGATCCGTACTACGAGGAGCACCACCGAGGACGTCTGACCGCCGAGGGGGTGGTAATGTCAACACATGTTTGTATGTCTCTATATTTCATTTTTTCGATGGATTCATATTAAATAATTGTAATCTTTGCAGGAACTGCCCCCTCTTCGTCCTCGAACCCATGACGGGTTCGAGGACATGCTGTCTGACAGCAGTACACTCCTCTACTTCGAGGGCTGACACGGGCGTCGTATCGTTCAGTTCGTCGTGGGTTGCCCGTCATCAACCCCGGCGATCACGACTTTGGTTGACAGGTACATTGACTAACAAACCCATGCACTACCACTTCGGTGTTCATTTATGTAGCTGACCTTAGTACTCGTTTATGTTTGTGCAGGTGGAGGCCAGAAACTCACAGTTTCCACCTACCTTGTGGTGAGATGACTATTACGCTCAGGCGCGCGAGGTTTCTTGGTCTCGGTGTTGGGCCGTCCGATTCTGGGACAGTCGGTCCGACGGTTGGAGAGCGAGTGGAGGCCTTCCTTGGGAGAAGCTTCCTCGAGAGACACACCACTTCCCGCACCTCGGGGGTTCTTATCGGTTGGCTCGAGGCGGTTGCTCGATGCCGGACAATGCAGCCGAGAGACAGTCACCTACTCTCGCGAGCTTGGATCGTACACTTGTTTGGGTGTGTTCTCTTTCGGACGCGACGAAGACAACGCGTCATGGATGTACCTCCCTTGCTTGGTGGCCCGGGACATGGCGGGTGGCTCTGGTGGAGCTTCGGAGTTTTGTCCTTCCTCTACGCCACTTGTGCTCGGCTTGTCGGCGGTCTTCTCGCCACTCGTCGATCGGCGGTGTGTGTACCTTCTGCGACTTTGGATGTGGTCTCGTGTACGGTTGGTCGGCCGGCGTTCTTCCTCCTCGTCCGTGGTTTGAAGTGGCCAACCCTGACACCGGCCGAGCGGTTGCCCACCTTTAGGACCAGTTCGAGTTCCGTTTGCCGGGCGAGCGCGCGTCGTTGAGTGCGCCAGCGAGCTTGACACACTACGGCCGATGGTGAGTTCATTGCATTTTCATTTCACATAGAGTTGATATTTTGATTCAATCTTTCTTACAATACCTAAACACCTTTTGTGCAGGTCACTTGGGAGCCTTACGAGGCGGCCAGGTGGTCGGCTTGGGTGAGCACGATGTGCGGCGTGGGCGAGGACCTCTACACGATGAGGTGTCCGCCGATCGCTTCTGTGCTGTTGAGTACCACCGCCACATAAAGTTGCACGCCGGTTTGGCCTCGAGCGAGTGGCGATGGAGCCGTTCTCGGCGTGCGTGGAGTTGCACAAGTAAGTGGCGTACGCTACTTTTTGTCCTTTGTATACATAACTACTAATTCACTATATTTGCGGTGATGTATATATTGCGGGATCGATCGTCGAAGCGAAAAAACGACGGACTTGAGGCGTTGCACGTGACCACATAGGCGTGTGGGGACTCCTCCATGAGAACGTCTATGCCAATGAGCACCCGCACACGAACTACAACTTCCGTGCATACCTTTCTTGGTACCTTGGTGTGACACGGACAAAGTTGAAGGTGCAATGGACCCAAGCGGACTACGTTGACATGGAGTCTTCTGGTGATGAAGACACTTCCTACGACCTAGCGACTCGGGGAGGGACATTGGTGGAGACTGCGCCAATCTTAGATCGAGTGGTAATGTCACTTCTAACCTTTTTCTTGCAATCAATCATAGCGCTAATGTTATTTGCATCACACTAACCGAGTAACCATATGTTAACAATGTGTGCGGGGCAACACGAGAGCGATCCGTGCTTGACCTAGGCGTTTCCTCGAGGACGAGTCGATGAGGCGACACTCAACAACTTTCTTGGAGTAAGTCTTTCAATACATGGCAATCAAAATATAAACTTGTAACCAAATATGACATTTGTGAACTAACAAAATGATGATGAACCGCAGAGACTTGCGAGACGGCTACGTGCTGCCTGCTGCTCGTTGTGGTTGCGGGGCGTAGGCACCGATGGGCGTCCACGTGCCACGAGACATCTTCGGGCGCGAGCACGGCGTAGGCTGGGCACTTCTTCACACGGAGGTACAACTTCCGGAGGCGAGCTTCGTCGACGATCGGGGATACTTTGAGGACTTGGTGGCGAGGAGGAGGGCGAGTCGAGAGATTGGTGGCGAGGAGGACGAGGCCGAGGAGATTGGACCGTCTCGGCTCAGTGGTGCTCTTCGACCACGACCGCGGCCTCCACCGCGTAGGCACCAGCGTCCGCGTGACCCTTACACTCCGAGCACCGCGCTCTTGGTGGAAAGGGCAAGGCTAGGAGGCGATGAGGGACGTGTTTATGTACCTTGTATGGACTTTTATGGACTATTTGGACTTTTGGATTGTTGTTTCCACTATTCGTGTGGTATTTTGATGAATATATGCTCGTATGATATATTTGTGTCATATTATTAAATGTGGATGGTCGAAAGAGGGGAAACTCGCGAATTTTTCCGTGATTATATGCGAGTAGTGATTATATCTTTGGGACCAAAGGCGTGTGCTTATTGTTGGTGTGCGACCAAAAGTTACAGAAATATATAGGCATAGTGACAAAAAAACAAATCATGCTACTCACATGTTCAAGTTTAACAATATACTCACATGCACATCTTGAAAAAGTGCGAGTACATGACAAGAATACAACAAAATAACAAGTCGAGAAATGATAACATTGTTCATTATTAAACCATAACTACTAAGTCTAGCACACTCTGAGTGCAACGAGGCCACTTTCCCTTCCTCAAAGCATCGGATTCTCCTCCATTGCGGCCTTAGCACGCGAACACGCTCAAGCCTCCTCTCCTCTCCCCTACGCTTATTTGCGCCTCATTTCACCTCTTCCTCGCGCTCCTTTTCTGCTGCCTCCTCTTTGCGTGTCTTCTCCATGACTCCTCGCGCTCCGCATTCCACTTCTTGATCCCTCCATATCTTTGCTTGTCCTCCTCCTTGATCTCGAGTGTCGATCCACTTTGCTCAAAGTCACATAGCGGGAGGTTCTGCAAAACATGGGTGCATTAAGAACGTAATGAAATGTTATTGATTCATCGCAAGAACAAAGAAAAAGCCACTAATTTTTCACCAACAATCTAATGCGGATCTGTTGAGGTGTAGGGTCAAAGGCATAATTGTGACACATCCAATACCTCTGCACATGCGTGCCCTCCTCATCGAGATCTCGCCACCCTACAAGCATCACCGCAGATAGCACATAGGCCTTGGGCGCCACTAGGCGATGGCAAGCAATGACGCATTGCCCACGGTGTTGCCTAATCCAGAATACAACAAATTGTATGAACCTTACATAATATGAACTACATATTCTGCAAATTAGAATCGATGGACAAAGATTACCTTGGTTTACTAGCTTTACCACGCCTCGGCATCCTAACATGGGAGAAAGCAGAGGACCGGCGTAACTAAGGTTCCATAATACACAATCGAATCAATAAAACAAGTGAGACTAATTGCTTCAAACCCTAGGTCATGACTAACCTAATTTTGCATAATACACATGATATAGACCAAATCAATGCGTAAAAAGTGAGGAGGACAAAGAGGATACCTTGCTCTCGAAGTTGTATGGATCAATTCGAAGTTTCCACGGTGAAAATTGGTGATTCGAAAAGTTCGGCGGGTTGGGTTGAGTGAAAACCGAGAGAGAGAGGGAGAAATAGATGAAGGGTCGGCGGTATTTAATTCGAGCTCGGTGCCGAGTCGGCACCATGAGTCACGGCGGCGAGGTAACCTGACTCGGCGCCATGAGTCACTGGCGCGAGTGCGCCCCGCCGGTGCCCATTGCTAGGGTTAGGGACCCGTGCGCGTGACTCATGGCGCCGAAGCTGCTATGTTACTCGGCGCCAAGTGAGTCACGCCGAACCCGGTCCAAAGCTGGAAATAAGACTACGGGGTATAAATGTGCGTTTTTACGAAAAAGGTTAAATTGAAAAAATTCGCCCCACCGCTGTTCAACCGCGAAACTAGGAGGAGGAGGTTGCGTCGAGGAGGGTGGCACCGAGAGGAGAAGGTTGCGAAGTGGACGTGTCACTTTGCCGCCGCAACATACTATCCTTCTCGGGTCGAGAGAGAGAGAGAGAGAGGGGAGTGGCTCATCCAAATTTGATTTGTTGCAATATTTTTTTTTGAGAAGTGCAACAACTATATATGAACTTGAAACAAAACATCCAATCGATTGCAACAAAACTAATAACAAACTACCGGTGCAACAAAACTACACCCTTACCTCAACAAAGAAAAAACACGATACAATAAATCAATGACTCCACTGCAACAAATAAAATAGCTTCCTGCAACAAGGAGAAAAATGCGTTGCAACAAAAAAACATAGGAGAGGAATAAGGTGGTGACGGCAACAATTTTTCATAACATCTGTAACAACCAAGAAATACGAATGCAACAAATTGACGGAGAGTAAGAACCTGGCGACAACGTCAATGAGTTAAGCATGGAGTAAGACGGTCCGGTGCCTCGGCAATCTGCGGGATGGGGAGGAGTGGTGGCCTAATCCTCATCGTCGGCAATCTAGATCTGGCGAGGATGAGGCCAACCGGTGCTCTTACAGTCGGTGCAACTAGAAGGAGGCGGCGACTTGGTGTAGTTGAGCGTTTCCGCCACTCACCGTCCGTGTCCCCAACTCTGTCGTCATCGGTCCTCCGGATCGATGAGTTCCACCCTCAAATCCGGTGAGTTCTAGTTGTAGTGGCGACGGATCCGGCAGGACCTTCCTCAAGCAACAATGGCCTCAGTAGCGGCCAGAGTGCGTGAGGCATGAAGGGCCACGATGGTCAGTAGCACCATGTGTTGGACAAGGAGAGAGTAGGGAGGAGGTGGGAGAGAGAAAGGAGAGAGAGAGAGCGTGGGAGGCGAGAATGAGCCGTGTGGGATCAAGTCAATGAGTGAGGCACCCAATCAACGCTCTTGTATCAAACATCTTCATCGTGAAATATCCTTTAGTTTAAGGAGATGCATCATTAATCGTGCGGGAGAAGTGTTATCTGTGAGGCATGTTGCCACATAAGAAGAATATGCGATATGAATTGCGTTGTTTTTGTTAGTTTGGATAGTGACAAGGGATCTAAATATCCTGCTAGGGAGAGTGATCCAACACTCTTTAACTAATTGATCACTAGAGAGGGCTCTATAGGTGGTGAAATTAATTTACAGGTTGGAGCTGAATTCTACTTATTCGAACGACTTCATGTACTATATTAGGTGTGAAATTAAAAATTTGAAAGTGAAACAAAGAAGGGTTATGTCAGGAACAATACTCCAACCTGCTTCTTGATAACTAGAAGCTTCATCAGTTATATATTGTTCGGAATCTCATCATTGTAACTAAGCTTCTTCCATGTCGGAGGTTGACTGGTCTTGAGAATGTCTACAAATCGAATACTACCATACTTTTTCTTTTTGCTATGAAAATACTACTATAGTTAACAAGGTGGATTCACGTAGATCGATGTTGCGCTTTTATCAACTATACAATCACACCGACAAATATATATATCGTTCTAGGTTAAGATCAATTACGGTTGGAAAACAGGGAAGGCCCTAAATACCCACACCGAGGAGATCTACACACACTACACCAACTATGCTAAGTTAGTTAGCCTTTCCTTTGTACTACGTAGTGCTTTATTGGTTTAAGCCAAGACTGTTGTGATTCTGGGTGGCTGAGCCGCTAACGTCAAATCACAACCCAAAACACTAAGTACTAGAAGTATGCAACTTACCGGGAGACCAACACTTACACAAAAGGACAACTCAACACTTTATTTCACTACTATAATTTTTTATACAATAAGATACTTCACACTTCTCTTGTGGCTAACTTAACTCTCATTCTCTACCAAAGGCCTTCTCATGGCCTCCTCCTACTTCTCCGTACTCATGGTGACTTATGTAGTTCATGATTAAGCGGTGGGAGATACCCCTTATTTATAGTGTTGCACAACCATTGGATGAATGTCAAGTGGTAACCATCCAAAGACTTCACCTACAAATATCTCCTATCTAGAATTCTCTCTCAAAATATCTAAGTACTAGATAATTCCTAACATTGCCATGAAACATTTGGTATGACACATTCCATGGCAAATATCTAGCTCTTGTAATCTCTCAATTATTCTCGAGCATCCAAGCATGCATTGCATATTTATCAAGAATGACCATTTCATGAAGATGTGAAAAGTTCGAATCATTGAAGCCAAACGATATGGTATTTGGGCGATCTGCACGGGCCAGAAACAACGTTCATTTCCTATAGCTATCGAAGCTCTTGCATATATAGGGACTGCATGTTTCAAGTCCTTTTCTCATCTTTTATGGTGAAAGTTACACACACATCATGCAACGACATAAATCCTTGAAGACCAACATTTTTGCTCCATTGTACTACGTATGCCGTATGGAAGTGTTGTAGCATGGAGGCTAAATAGTGGGTATTCTCATACCCTTTGTCATGAGAAGATCAAGCAATGGAGGGACCGAAAGTGAGAGAAGTGAGCTTATTGAATTGTGAATGAATGAGAGGGGGAGAGAGAGCCCCTTACAAGTACCCATGAGTCTATACATATAGAGGAGAGGTGGAGACAATTCCCTATTTTGCCTCTTGGATACATATCTAGAGTAGGGGTATTATGGTACATTTTCCTTAGTACAATTTGATAATTGATACATGCATATACATGTATTTCCTAGGGCTCACTATGCATTCCCAACAGCCTTAGGGGTTGGAGCACCCCTACAGCAGGAAGAAACTGGAATAAACAACAGTTGCCAATTAATATATCGTCATTACTAGCTAACATAATGTTACCAGATCATGCCACACAAGAGGTTATATATTCACAAAATGACGAGCAACTAGTACTATATAAACATTGTTACATACAGATTAACAACCGCAAAAACAATTGTACTATTTTTACTATATCAATGTTGTCGATGGTTTAGTATCGATCGTGCGAATAAATATTGAGGACTTTTGCGTTAGACCACACAGAAAAAGACACAGGGATTTTATACAGGTTCGGGCCTTCTCTTGAGAGAATAATAACCCTACTCCTGTGTTGTTGTATTGACCATGCTTTACAACAAGGAAGAAATCAGTAGAACTAGGGCTTAATTACTTTTGTCTATTGATCATGTCCCAGTTGTTGTTGCTTTTGCTTGATCCGCCTTTTGTCCACAGGCTTTACTCCTAATATAGCGCATGAAGGGGTGACAGTTATCCCGTATCAAGAGGTGTCTCACCATTTAATGAAATGCGCATGTTCCGTGATGATTATTGTCATAGACTAACTCTCACACGTCGCCTTTCAGTTATGTTAGAGACAGAGGCTTAATACGTGCAGTTATCCTCGGAGAATAACAACACATATTAACTATGTTGTGTATTAAAACACAGCTCATAAATGTCCCTAATCAATTGGGTCCACATGTTTGTATGCTTTGTTGACTGTAGGGTGGTCGTAGTTGACCCGGTCGTAGTAAAACTTACGATCATGAAGTGATCGTAGCAAGCCTTACGACCATAAAGTGATCGTAGCAAGACTTACTATCATGAGGTGATCGTAGAAAATCTTAAAACCACTAGGTAGTCGTAATATAATTTACAATCACTTAGCTAAGCTTCTCCCTTATTAATGATAAGGGGTATCCTTATGAATAACATGAATATGTTGCTATCTATAATAATAATTACAGATAAATTATTTAATTAATTGATGATTATTAGATCTTCGTCATCTAGCCCCCCAACTTCAAGTGAAAATAACTTACTTGGAAAGGAAGTCGTAGAATAGTGGCCGGAAGTAGAATATTTCTGATTAACATTTCATTTGACCAGAAATTGACTTGGTCAAGAAGATAATTTTACTTGAGTTGCAAAGACAAAACTACTTTTCCCAAACGAGCAGTTAAAGAATGCTAACCGACTCTCATAAATCTGTCCATCGGGACCGGTTCAGAAGGTGGTAACAGTTGAGTTCTCACTATCTTTAACTTAGACCCTTAGCTATAAAAATCTACCAAGTGCGTGACTTAGGGTTTTACTTTCCTATTTACTTCAACCGCTCTTGAGCTCGTTCTTTCATTGCCAACCAAGTTTGCAATCCTTCTCCAAATTCTTCCAAATCCAAATTAAATTCACTCGGAAGAAATGGTAGAGCGTTTCCAATTGGGAGAAATCCAAGATGGATGTGGATAAGATGACTCCTTGAGTGTTCTTATCGCCACGATCAATCGTGCGATTCCATTCGACCGCTGCGGTTGCTGCATAAGCCACACCATTTCAAAGAGCTCGACGACCGTGGCGGAGGATTTAGAGTGATATCCTCTGTGGTCCTTTATTGCGGACTCGCTTGAATGCTCGATGATGGAAGAATAAAAACTTGAGAATTGAATTACGAACTGGATCAAGCGCTTGATAAATTAGCGCAAGGTTTCGTGAGAATTTTTCGCATCCTATGCAGGTCATCCTCCTTTCCTAGGCGATTGTAGGTGCCCTAGAAGTTGGCTAGTATTAGGTCACAGAGGTGTCACACGAGTAGATTGACTCTTGTGGCTAATTTACGATCCGCGATCGAGTAGATCATTCGAGCACAATAGAAAGGTAGTTGGCCATGACATGGTCTCCTCCTGCTGTTGCTCGAACAACGATGGTATGGATTTGTAGAAACTCAATGGGATTTTGTGATCCATCAAACTTCTCTATGTTCAGCGGTCGGGCGTGACGGCGTGACCGCTTCGAAGGTCGGTGAAAATGCCCGACATCCGGTAATATCATAACGCCTTCTTTGTGAGAAAGAAGGGTTAACGTCACTAGACGATCGTACTCAACGATACCGAGTGGTAAGTGGACTTGACCTATCATAGATCTCGACCCTACGAGGGTAATACTCCCCCGTACTCCATTTGCTGCTACAGATTTCTTGAAAGAAGTGGTGAACGACCACTTCCCCTAGGAGTTTATCGATCACTAGTTGTTAGAGGGACTCTTCTTCTACTAGAGTCATGGTTAGGAGACCGACCAAACCTATTGTCTCGTCGTTCTCCATGAGGAGAGTCATCGAATGACTAGCATTTGATGGAGTTGTCTCGCATGCGACTACTAGAACGATGTCGTCCGAGTCCACTCAAGCCCACCATCGTGTCCGATGTCTTTGTGTGATCTCTTGAGTGAAGTGGTCATATTATAGCGCTTATCCAAGCTCTTGAGTCGGGGTTTCGAACATATCATTGATTCGTTGAAGCTCTTGAGCTTCCTCGGCCGTATTGGATGCGCCAGTGTAAAGTCCTCTGGTAGCAATTCTTCTTCTCGAATGGTTTCAAGATCATCAACGTCCGAGTCAGTAGGAGAACAACAATTTCTAGGATTTTGGCTACGCTCATGAAGGTTGAGATCATGTTCATCACCGGAGGCGTTCTCGCCATCACTACGAGAGCCCAAAGTGAGTGTGCGATGGGAAGCATCCCCAGCCCTGCCTCTTGGAGAGATATTAGGATCTGAGGGGAAGACAAAAACATCCTGGATGCTATTATCTCTACTTGCGTCTAAGTCCTCCTGACTTAAGGAGTAGTCGAAAGACAACGCCTCGTGATTTGGAGCAATCCCCTCTAGGAACAGGAATTCTAGATCACAACCATCTCCAACTGAAGGTGAACCCTACGGGGGTGTGGTCGAATCCATAGGTGAAGCGGGCTCGACAATGCACCTCGTGGGGGTAACCGACACTACAAGAAAAACATACATACAATAACACATAACTCGCAACGGAAAGCTCATGCGTTGCAGGACCAACTCATCCCACCACCTCCCACATCCAAATAAAACTACCCGGCTGCTCCCCTCTAAACTCATCTTATCCTGACTTCCTCTTCCCTTAGTTGGTTAGTCCCTTCCGCTCAGACTTCTCTAAAAATCCCTTCCTTCCTTCCTTCCAAAAAGTACGCCGCCCCGTCCCTTCCCCCAAATTCGCGTCGCTCCCTACTCGTCGCCACCGCACCGCCCTCACCCACTGCCGCTGACCCGCCCTCGTCCTCGCGCATCCCTTGCCCTTGCCCATCTCCCGAGCCACCCTCGAAACTACGTGCTCGCCCCGCCCGCATCCTTGCCTCCATCGCCTACTCACCTACCTCCATGCTGCCCTCGCCTGCTGCACTTACGCCGCCGGGCCGACCTCCTTGCCCTTCACCCGCCTCACTTTCCCACTCTCGCGACACCGCCTCCCTTGCGCTCCCACCGGCCGGCTCACGCCTCTCACCCGCGCCGCCCGCTCTCCCTCTCCTACCCACACCGCTCGCCTCCCACTAGCGCTCCCACCCATGCGCCTACCTCCCTCCTCATCTCTCTCTCACGCTCCACACCGCGCCGTATAGGCGGCGCGGTTAGAATAGAAGGGGACAAGGCGGCGTGAAGGCACACCGGCGAGCGGGAAGGGACCGGCCGGCACCGACGCCGCGCGCATTTGATTGTGAAATTGCCTCATTTACAAATACAAAAGTTTTTACAGGTGTTCCATTTTGGGATTTGTGGGGGCATTTGGGTGGTTGATTGGTGATCCTAGCGATTGCGATTTGGGGATCGACATGCCGCATCTGCGATTTTCGGGTTGGGTGCGAAGCTTCTAATTTGGAGCTGGCGATTCTCGGCGGTAGGGTGAGTTCGATCTTGATGGTGGGGCGGAGCAAGTCCCAGTGGCCGGAGTCTCGAGCGATGGAAGGCCAAGGTGGTGTTAACCTCATGAAGAGCTTGGCACAGGACAACACCTTCTTCACCAGTGAAGGTTGTGCTTTATCCGACCCATGAATCAAATCTTTTTGTTTTCTAATTACCATGTGTTATGATAGACTTGTACATCATGATGTACATAGATAGCAGGTCATAACATTTCACTTAACAGCTCTTAAGATTTCCCTTTCTTTTGTGTCATTGCCACTTGTTATATAGACTTGTGCATCATGATTTCAAGTTGGTTGCGATTTCAATATGATTAGTGGTAGAGCTTCCTGCTAGGTATATCTTGTGTGTTGTGTTCATTCTTTGAGGCTTATCGCTTTAAAAATTATAGCTCTTTGTTATATGACCTTACATATACACATTAAATTCTGACATAAAGATTTGGTCGCTTTAAAAAATTACAAATCTCCATGCATTATTGTCTTGACTTGAATTGTGAGTGCTCGATTAAGTGCTAATTACAAGGTTGTGGTCATTTTAGTGGTTCATTGTGGAATTTAGATTACATCCAAATACCTAGCTAATTGTCAACCCCAATGAAATTTTCTGGTGCTACATGTCTGACTTTGAGTGACACGGTATCTAATAACTGGTATATTTGTTCATGTTTTGATTCCAGGAAATTTTTTCATTAGGGTAAACATCTACAATATGTTATACATGATATCGTGGTGAAAAATGCCAGATGCTTTTGATATGCATTCCAATTTTGCTGATGAAAGAGCCATTCTTCAAAAGTTTGTAGTATCAATCTGTATTTTATAGTGGACATATCTGTCGTCTGCATTTGCTTTTGAACAAGGAAATAATATACCATATTCCTTCTTTGGTTTTGCAGATCAAGTAGTGGATGCAAGCAATAAACTCCACATAAGTTGTTTACCCCTAATTGAACTAGCTAGGGCTTAATGACTTCTATCTGTTAATCGTATATGAGTGTAATGCAACAATATCTTTTTAATATATGAGTGTTCTTTTTTTACCATGCTACGACCGATAATTTTTTTTTACTTTGATTTCTATACACTTATAATCGTTGCAGCAACCTAATTATATCCATTGCCAAAATAGCAAAAGTCATCTGTATGGTAAATACCAATGCTTCTATGCGTTGTGACGATATAATTATATTCATTATCAAAATAGTAAAAGTCATTCATGCATGGTAAGTACCAACGCATACAAGTGTAGTTACAACCTGACTACATCCGTTGCTACTTTGCAACGCCTATTCATATCTATTACCAACGCTTGTTTATCTGTTGTAATAGACTCTCAATGACCTCAATGGCAACACATACTAAATCGTTGGTATAGACCCTAACAACATTTATTTGGACTTCTACCAACGCATATATGCGTTGCTAAAGGGGTGTTCATGTAGTGCGAAGGGTGACGCATCGGTGTTGGTTGAGTTCGAATCATGGATTAGGATTTCTTTGTGCTAGATCGGACGATCTCGGATGAGGCTTGAACATTTGGAGGGAAATCCTCAC